>CAXIVM010001871.1:0-45340 GCA_964035705.1 Porites rus | reverse complement strand
AAGTTCTTTGCACTACTCGGCCAAGGTGTCAGACTTTGGCCTTGCACGAATCAAGTGGCAGGTGGGCCTTCATATTCCTACTCAAACTGTTTGGGTCATGCAAAGGTCAAGCGGTCAAAGCCACCTGACGGCGAACATGTTAGCAAACCTACCCTACTTAGGCGTCTATTTCTACCCCTCTACCCTCAAAAGAGAAAAAGAAAGACATCAAATAAGGAACTTGGCCTTCTTTCATGCGGCCCCTCTTTCTAGGGGGCCTTATCAAAGAGGCCCAGGTCTACTTCTTTCTTTTCATTCTAGTAACGAGCGAGGGCGCTACTAGTAACAAGAGCATTTCTACTAGTGGCTAGAAGCTCTAGTAAAAAGGGCATCACTACTAGTAACAAAGGCATTACTGCTAGTAGCTAGAAGCTATTAGTAACAAGGGCATTTCTACTAGTGGCTAGAAGGTACTAGTAACAAGGGCATCGCTACTAAAAACAATTGCATTACTACTAGTAGCTAGAAGCTACTAGTAACACGGGCATTTCTACTAGTGGCTAGAAGCTACTAATAACAAGAGCATCACTACGAGTATCGAGGGCATTACTACTAGTAGCTAGAAGCTACTAGTATGCGCACAAGTAGCAAGGGCATCGCTACTAGTAACAAGGGCATTACTACTACTAGTAACAAGGGCATCACTACTAGTAACAAGGGCATTGCTACTAGTAGCTAGAAGCTACTAGTAGCTAGGGCATCACTACTAGTAGCAAGGGCATTTCTACTACAGTAGATAGTAGCTAGAAGCTACTAGTAACAAGGGCATCACTACTAGTAACAAGGGCATCGCTACTAGTAACAAGGGCATTACTACTAGTAGCTAGAAGCTACTAGTAACAAGGGCATCACTACTAGTAACAAGGGCATTGCCACTAGTAACAAGGGCATTGCTACTAGTAGCTAGAAGCTACTAGTAACAAGGGCATCACTACTAGTAACAAGGGCATTGCCACTAGTAACAAGGGCATTACTACAAGTAGCAAGAAGCTACTAGTAACAAGGGCATCACTACTAGTAACAAGGACATTGCCACTAGTCACAAGGGCATTACTACAAGTAGCAAGAAGCTACTAGTAACAAGGGCATCACTACTAGTAACAAGGGCATTGCCACTAGTAACAAGGGCATTACTACAAGTAGCAAGAAGCTACTAGTAACAAGGGCATCACTTCTAGTAACAAGGGCATTGCCACTAGTAACAAGGGCATTACTACAAGTAGCAAGAAGCTACTAGTAACAAGGGCATCACTACTAGTAACAATGGCATTGCCACTAGTAACAAGGGCAATACTACAAGTAGCAAGAAGCTACTAGTAACAAGGGCATCACTACTAGTAACAATGGCATTGCCACTAGTAACAAGGGCATTACTACAAGTAGCAAGAAGCTGCTAGTAACAAGGGCATCACTACTAGTAACAAGGGCATTGCCACTAGTAACAAGGGCATTACTACAAGTAGCAAGAAGCTACTAGTAACAAGGGCATCACTACTAGTAACAAGGGCATTGCCACTAGTAACAAGGGCATTACTACAAATAGCAAGAAGCTACTAGTAACAAGGGCATCACTACTAGTGACAAGGGCATTGCCACTAGTAGCAAGGGCATTACTACAAGTAGCAAGAAGCTACTAGTAACAAGGGCTTCACTAGTAACAAGGGCATTGCCACTAGTAACAAGGGCATTACTACAAGTAGCAAGAAGCTACTAGTAACAAGGGCATCACTACTAGTAACAAGGGCATTGCCACTAGTAACAAGGGCATTACTACAAGTAGCAAGAAGCTACTAGTAACAAGGGCATTGCCACTAGTAACAAGGGCATTACTACAAGTAGCAAGACGCTACTAGTAACAAGGGCATCACTACAAGTAACAAGGGCATTGCCACTAGTAACAAGGGCATTACTAATTACGACAAGTAGCAAGAAGCTACTAGTAACAAGGGCATCACTACTAGTAACAAGGGCATTGCCACTAGTAACAAGGGCATTACTACAAGTAGCAAGAAGCTACTAGTAACAAGGGCATCACTACTAGTAACAAGGGCATTGCCACTAGTAACAAGGGCACTACTACTAGTAGCTAGAAGCTACTAACAACAAGGGCATCACTACAAGTAACAAGGGCATTGCCACTAGTAACAAGGGCATTACTACAAGTAGCAAGAAGCTACTAGTAACAAGGGCATCACTACTAGTAACAAGGGCATTGCCACTAGTAACAAGGGCATTACTACAAGTAGCAAGAAGCTACTAGTAACAAAGGGCATCACTACTAGTAACAAGGGCATTGCCACTAGTAACAAGGGCATTACTACAAGTAGCAAGAAGCTACTAGTAACAAGGGCATCACTACTAGTAACAAGGGCATTGCCACTAGTAACAAGGGCATTACTACAAGTAGCAAGAAGCTACTAGTAACAAGGGCATCACTACTAGTAACAAGGGCATTGCCACTAGTAACAAGGGCATTACTACAAGTAGCAAGAAGCTACTAGTAACAAGGGCTTCACTAGTAACAAGGGCATTGCCACTAGTAACAAGGGCATTACTACAAGTAGCAAGAAGCTACTAGTAACAAGGGCATCACTACTAGTAACAAGGGCATTGCCACTAGTAACAAGGGCATTACTACAAGTAGCAAGAAGCTACTAGTAACAAGGGCATCACTACTAGTAACAAGGGCATTGCCACTAGTAACAAGGGCATTACTACAAGTAGCAAGAAGCTACTAGTAACAAGGGCATCCCTACTAGTAACAAGGGCATTGCCACTAGTAACAAGGGCACTACTACAAGTAGCAAGAAGCTACTAGTAACAAGGGCATCACTACTAGTAACAAGGGCATTGCCACTAGTAACAAGGGCATTACTACAAGTAGCAAGAAGCTACTAGTAGCAAGGGCATCACTACTAGTAACAAGGGCATTGCCACTAGTAACAAGGGCATTACTACAAGTAGCAAGAAGCTACTAGTAACAAGGGCATCCCTACTAGTAACAATGGCATTGCCACTAGTAACAAGGGCATTACTACAAGTAGCGAGAAGCTACTAGTAACAAGGGCATCACTACTAGTAACAAGGGCATTGCCACTAGTAACAAGGGCATTACTACAAGTAGCAAGAAGCTGCTAGTAACAAGGGCATCACTACTAGTAACAAGGGCATCACTACTAGTAACAAGGGCATTGCCACTAGTAACAAGGGCATTACTACAAGTAGCAAGAAGCTACTAGTAACAAGGGCATCACTACTAGTAACAAGGGCATTGCCACTAGTAACAAGGGCATTACTACAAGCAGCAAGAAGCTACTAGCAACAAGGGCATCACTACTAGTAACAAGGGCATTGCCACTAGTAACAAGGGCATTACTACAAGTAGCAAGAAGCTACTAGTAACAAGGGCATCCCTACTAGTAACAAGGGCTTTGCCACTAGTAACAAGGGCATTACTACAAGTAGCAAGAAGCTACTAGTAACAAGGGCATCACTACTAGTAACAAGGGCATTGCCACTAGTAACAAGGGCATTACTACAAGCAGCAAGAAGCTACTAGCAACAAGGGCATCACTACTAGTAACAAGGGCATTGCCACTAGTAACAAGGGCATTACTACAAGTAGCAAGAAGCTACTAGTAACAAGGGCATCACTACTAGTAACAAGGGCATTGCCACTAGTAACAAGGGCATTACTACAAATAGCAAGAAGCTACTAGTAACAAGGGCATCACTACTAGTAACAAGGGCATTGCCACTAGTAACAAGGGCATTACTACAAGTAGCAAGAAGCTACTAGTAACAAGGGCATCCCTACTAGTAACAAGGGCATTGCCACTAGTAACAAGGGCATTACTACAAGTAGCAAGAAGCTACTAGTAACAAGGGCATCCCTACTAGTAACAAGGGCATTGCCACTAGTAACAAGGGCATTACTACAAGTAGCAAGAAGCTACTAGTAACAAGGGCATCACTACTAGTAACAGGGGCATTGCCACTAGTAACAAGGGCATTACTACAAGTAGCAAGAAGCTACTAATAGCAAGGGCATCACTACTAGTAACAAGGGCATTGCCACTAGTAACAAGGGCATTACTACAAGTAGCAAGAAGCTACTAGTAACAAGGGCATCGCTACTAGTAACAAGGGCATGGCCACTAGTAACAAGGGCATTACTACAAGTAGCAAGAAGCTGCTAGTAACAAGGGCATCACTACTAGTAACAAGGGCATCACTACTAGTAGCAAGGGCATTGCCACCATCAACAAGGGCATTACTACAAGTAGCAAGAAGCTACTAGTAACAAGGGCATCACTACTAGTAACAAGGGCATTGCCACTAGTAACAAAGGGCATTACTACAAGTAGCAAGAAGCTACTAGTAACAAGGGCATCACTACTAGTAACAAGGACATTGCCACTAGTCACAAGGGCATTACTACAAGTAGCAAGAAGCTACTAGTAACAAGGGCATCGCTACTAGTAACAAGGGCATTGCCACTAGTAACAAGGGCATTACTACAAGTAGCAAGAAGCTACTAGTAACAAGGGCATCACTACTAGTAACAAGGGCATTGCCACTAGTAACAAGGGCATTACTACAAGTAGCAAGAAGCTACTAGTAACGAGGGCATCACTACTAGTATCAAGGGCATTGCCACTAGTAACAAGGGCATTACTACAAGTAGCAAGAAGCTACTAGTAACGAGGGCATCACTACTAGTAACAAGGGCATTGCCACTAGTACCAAGGGCACTACTACAAGTAGCAAGAAGCTACTAGTAACAAGGGCATCACTACTAGTAACAAGGGCATTGCCACTAGTAACAAGGGCATTACTACAAGTAGCAAGAAGCTACTAGTAACAAGGGCATCACTACTAGTAACAAGGGCATTGCCACTAGTAACAAGGGCATTACTACAAATAGCAAGAAGCTACTAGTAACAAGGGCATCACTACTAGTAACAAGGGCATTGCCACTAGTAGCAAGGGCATTACTACAAGTACCAAGAAGCTACTAGTAACAAGGACTTCGCTACTAGTAACAAGGGCATTGCCACTAGTAACAAGGGCATTACTACAAGTAGCAAGAAGATACTAGTAACAATGGCATCACTACTAGTAACAAGGGCATTGCCACTAGTAACAAGGGCATTACTACAAGTAGCAAGAAGCTGCTAGTAACAAGGGCATCACTACTAGTAACAAGGGCATCACTACTAGTAGCAAGGGCATTGCCACCATCAACAAGGGCATTACTCTAGTTGGCAAATACATGGCGCAGAAACGTGCACTTTGGGGGGGGGCGGCGCCATCTATTCTGTCCAAAGCTAGCCCCGTACATGGATGCATTTTTTCCTTACGGAACGGAATCGGTGTCCGTGAGCGTCCGATCGGGGAAAAAGACACAATTTTTCACGGTCTTTGTAGATGGCGTTGGTTTTTGGAGCGTTTTGGAGGTAGAGGTGTTGTGCTTGTCCTGGTTCAACCTGGCTCATAGTGTCATAGGGTTTCGAAGATGCTTCAGGTGACATCTCTACTTGTGGACAGAGAGTAGACGGCGCACACTGACAATTAGAGTGGGAAGGCGCAAACTAGTGAGGACAGGAAGGAAGGAAGGAAGGAAGGGAGGAAGGGAGGAAGGGAGGAAGGGAGGAAGGGAGGAAGGGAGGAAGGGAGGAAGGGAGGAAGGGAGGGAAGGGAAGGAAGGGAAGGAAGGGAAGGGAAGGAAGGGAAGGAAGGGAAGGAAGGGAAGGAAGGGAAGGAAGGAAGGGAAGGAAGGGAAGGAAGGGAAGGAAGGGAAGGAAGGGAAGGAAGGGAAGGAAGGGAAGGAAGGGAAGCAAGGAAGGGAAGGGAAGGGAAGGGAAGGGAAGGGAAGGGAAGGAAGGAAGGAAGGAAATGGAGAGAAGGAGAAGGACGAGGAGAGTGGAGGGGGAGGTAGGGCAAGTGGGGCAGGAAAGAGATGGAAAGAGCTTACTGCATTCTACTACTCTGTGTATAAAAGGGTTGGGCACACACAAGGGGATCCAGGAATGGGTGGTTCTGTGCACGCAGTGGATGGCGCAAACTGACACCCAGAAACACCAGGAAGAAATGGTGGGAAGTGGGCGACAGCGCCGGAGGGCGGGAGGGACTGGGGAGAGATTGGTGGAGAGATGAAAAGGAGAAGATGAGGGAGGAGATGGGAGGAGACCAGGAAAGACCAGAGAGGAGAGAGGGAAGAAAGAGAAAAACATCTGGAACTCAATGCACAGTAGATGGCGCAGGAGGCGAGGCAGGAGGGGGGAGGAGGAAGCAGGAAGGAGAGGGGAGGAGGGAGGAGGCAGGGGAGGAGGCAGGAGGCAGGAGGGAGGACGCATGCAATAGATGGCGCAAGCTGAAATTCAGGAAGAAATGGTGGGAAGTGGGCGACAGCGCCGGAGGGCGGGAGGGACTGGGGAGAGATTGGTGGAGAGATGAAAAGGAGAAGATGAGGGAGGAGATGGGAGGAGACCAGGAAAGACCAGAGAGGAGAGAGGGAAGAAAGAGAAAAACATCTGGAACTCAATGCACAGTAGATGGCGCAGGAGGCGAGGCAGGAGGGGGGAGGAGGAAGCAGGAAGGAGAGGGGAGGAGGGAGGAGGCAGGAGGCAGGAGGGAGGACGCATGCAATAGATGGCGCAAGCTGAAATTCAGGAAGAAATGGTGGGAAGTGGGCGACAGCGCCGGAGGGCGGGAGGGAGATGAAAAGGAGAAGATGAGGGAGGAGATGGGAGGAGACCAGGAAAGACCAGAGAGGAGAGAGGGAAGAAAGAGAAAAACATCTGGAACTCAATGCACAGTAGATGGCGCAGGAGGCGAGGCAGGAGGGGGGAGGAGGAAGCAGGAAGGAGAGGGGAGGAGGGAGGAGGCAGGAGGCAGGAGGCAGGAGGGAGGACGCATGCAATAGATGGCGCAAGCTGAAATTCAGGAAGAAATGGTGGGAAGTGGGCGACAGCGCCGGAGGGCGGGAGGGACTGGGGAGAGATTGGTGCCAACACACAGTAGAAACCCTGAAGTAGTAGATGGCGTGTCATTTTGGCTGCTCTCTGTTGTTCTTTCCTTTTCTAGCGCACACAACTAGCTGTTGCGCCATCTTCTTTACCCCGTGTATTTTATGTACAGGGGTCCCGGGAGCCATCTATTAAATAGAACCCTGCGCGCCATGTACTCTCAAAATAGTGTACTACAAGTAGCAAGAAGCTACTAGTAACAAGGGCATCACTACTAGTAACAAGGGCATTGCCACTAGTAACAAGGGCATTACTACAAGTAGCAAGAAGCTACTAGTAACAAGGGCATCACTACTAGTAACAAGGACATTGCCACTAGTCACAAGGGCATTACTACAAGTAGCAAGAAGCTACTAGTAACAAGGGCATCGCTACTAGTAACAAGGGCATTGCCACTAGTAACAAGGGCATTACTACAAGTAGCAAGAAGCTACTAGTAACAAGGGCATCACTACTAGTAACAAGGGCATTGCCACTAGTAACAAGGGCATTACTACAAGTAGCAAGAAGCTACTAGTAACAAGGGCATCACTACTAGTAACAAGGACATTGCCACTAGTCACAAGGGCATTACTACAAGTAGCAAGAAGCTACTAGTAACAAGGGCATCGCTACTAGTAACAAGGGCATTGCCACTAGTAACAAGGGCATTACTACAAGTAGCAAGAAGCTACTAGTAACAAGGGCATCACTACTAGTAACAAGGGCGTTGCCACTAGTAACAAGGGCACTACTACTAGTAGCTAGAAGCTACTAGCAACAAGGGCATCACTACTAGCAACAAGGGCATTGCCACTAGTAACAAGGGCATTACTACAAGTAGCAAGAAGCTACTAGTAACAAGGGCATCACTACTAGTAACAAGGGCTTTGCCACTAGTAACAAGGGCATTACTACAAGTAGCAAGAAGCTACTAGTAACAAGGGCATCACTACTAGTAACAAGGGCATTGCCACTAGTAACATGCATTACTACAAGTAGCTAGAAGCTACTAGTATGCGCACAAGTAGCAAGGGCATCGCTACTAGTAACAAGGGCATTACTACAAGTAGCAAGAAGCTACTAGTAACAAGGGCATCACTACTAGTAACAAGGGCATTGCCACTAGTAACAAGGGCATTACTACAAGTAGCAAGAAGCTACTAGTAGCAAGGTGCCTTACTACTAGTGACAAGAGGCTACTAGTAACATAGTTCGTGAGACCTCCTTGGTGATCGGCTTGCAATCTCCTTACACTCGATCAGTCGGCTTCTTTGGCTGTTTCATTGTACTCCATGTCACTCAGCAGACCTGCCCCTGTGAACATTTGGTTTCAGTGTTGGGATGTCTAACCTTTTGCTACAGCTTGTGCTACAGCTTGTGCTACATGCGCGATGGCCTCCATCTTAGTAGCGATGGCCTCGGATGGCCTCCAACCTAGAAGCGATGCCCTCCAACCTAAGAGCAATGGTTTTTTATTGTCCTTCATACATTTTTGTGCGTCGAGGCTGAGGCTGGCTCGACCTGGCCGCAAATGACCAGAGCTGCTGGACTTGACCTCAAGTCATTCTTGGCAGATGACTCGACCGGCTACTAGTAGCGTCCTTGTTCCTAGTAGCGATGCCAGGATCCCCTAGTAGCGTCCGTGCTACTAGTAGTAAGGCTAGGAGCAAATAGTAGCGTCCGTGCTACTAGTAGTAAGGCTAGGAGCTAATAGTAGTGTCCGTGCTACTAGTAGTAAGGCCAGGAGCTAATAGTAGCGTCCTTGCTACTAGTAGTAAGGCTAGGAGCTAATAGTAGCATCCTTGCTACTGGTAGTAAGGCTAGGAGCTAATAGTAGCGTCCTTGCTACTAGTAGTAAGGCTAGGAGCCAATAGTAGCGTCCTTGCTACTAGTAGTAAGGCTAGGAGCTAATAGTAGCATCCTTGCTACTGGTAGTAAGGCTAGGAGCTAATAGTAGCGTCCTTGCTACTAGTAGTAAGGCTAGGAGCCAATAGTAGCGTCCTTGCCACTAAAGTCGATAAACTCACTGTGATGAAATGACCAAAAGAACCACCGAACCAGCAAGACACGAGGGGATAATTTCGAATGGATAAGGAGAGTATGTTTCTTTGGGAATTGCTTCTGCATTTTGCGAGCTTCTTCTTCACTGCGCCTCTTCAATCAGCGCAAGGAACATGCCATTGGATGGCTCCAGAAGTCTTTGTAAGCGACACCTATGATGAGAAGGCACAAGAAGAGCCTTTATAGGTCAGTATCCTAAAAATCTAGAAGCCGAATCATTAGTGCGAGCGCTTCTTCAAGGAAGCTTCCCCCGCCGTCTTTAGGGCGGCGGGGGGAGCTTCCTTGACGAAGCGTGAGCTATGCTGCGTCCAGTTCCTAGTATCTTCCTTGCAGGTGGTAGAAGAAACAACAAGAGTAAAAACAAGAGACGGTATTTCTTGTTTCTTGCTGAGCAATCTTCCATTGCAACTGTGCAATCCACTTTTGCACCCGATTGGCACCAGCTTGTTGAGGTGGACTTGTACTCTTATGCCATGATCCTTTTCGAGTGGCTCTTTCGAGCTTGACGGGTATGGAAGAGGGCAGGGCACATTGGTACATTTTCAGTGCTACTGTCACCTCTGTCACCTTTTTTTTGCACGTTTTTAGGAATTTGTCTTCGTTTGTTTGAGCATTCCCTTAAGCTCAGCTTAAGACCTACGTTTAGTATGTACGATGATTTGTGAACGTGTGGTCCATTTGAGGTTGTCATCCTCTGCAGGATTCGCTCCTAGTGTTTCTGCAAAGGCCCCATAAGTTAATGAGGGTGCCAAGGGATTTTGGTCGACTTGAAAGGATAGCGCGAGGACATGAAGGGCTTTTGAGTGCTTGAATGAAGTATTCTAGGTTGGAGGCCATCGCTATTAAAAGGTTGAAGGCCATTGGAGGAGAAATGAGAAAGTTCAGAAAGGAGAAGACAAATGAATAACAGGATGACAAAGAGACTAAAAGAGGACGAAACCAATGCAATGAGAAAATGCAGTTATTCAAGCAAAACATTTGGGAGGATTTTATCTATGGATCTTTGTTTTTTGGCATATTTATTTTCTATTTTGTTTAGTGGTCAGTATTTTGGCAAACCCAACTCCTGTCATCTCATCTGGCCTTCCTCCCTTCATTCATGGCCCAAAGAAGACAAACCCCACAACAACAAACCTGCTTAGGACACTTCTGTGTTTCTTGTCACTGAGATGCTTCACACTTGTTAGTCGTGTTGTGTTTTGTTCCTGTTCGGGTCCTTTGTGGATATCTTGTTTGGCTGTGTCAGACTCAATCCCAAACCACTTCGAAAAGAGGAGAGATTGGAACATCAGATATTCACTTACATTGCTTGATGAATCTGGGGCCAACATGTCCACAGTGCAACGATGAAAAGCATTCTTCCGAGCCACACAACACTTTGTGGTGCACGGTGTAGTGTTTACCTAAATCTTGCCAGTGGTTTACCGCTAGCTGCTGCTGTATGGTGCACATTTGTGCAAATGCTGTTTATGCCTCGTTTAGTAGTTGGCACGTGAAGACCTGTGTGGGGCACAAGAAAGTCAAGAAATCACATACAGTGGTAACCCCTAACTTGCCATGTCATGAAGTGTTCATGTACAGGTTAGGTCGTCGGTCGCTGAACTTTGTTTCACTCCGACGCCCGTCATGGCTCAAGAAACAGGCGCGCCCGTGCCTGCTTCAGGGTGCACTTCGTTCGCACGCCGTCTGTGCGCGCCCACACTTGCTTTCGTGCCGCGCCGCCGCCAGGTTGCCGTAAAGAGCTCCCTACCGGTCGCACCCCACCAACCACACTACGGGGACTAAGTGTTCTGATACCCCTCGCCGTGTGCCGACCCGGCTGCGGGTCAGCTGTACCATTGGGTACCTTGCTGTAAACCTCCCACTTCGTAGATTGTGGTGGTTTTTCTTTGATATACCCGAACCCTTGTCCATTTCATCAAGAAACGTCATCCCTTGTTACCCTTGTTACTAGCGATGGCCTCCGGCCTAATAGCCTCAACATAGAGAAAATAAATACATCCAATAGCGATGGCATCCAACAAAAGAGCGATGGCCTCCAACCTGCTTCAATGGATTTCATTGCCGTGCCAGGGTACTTTGCCAAGAGATTCCCTTTGAGGCCATCCAGTGACACGCCGTGACATGCTTTGGCTTTGACAAAGTGATTGCAGTGCTACTCAGGATCAAAACCCTGCAGACATAGGGCACCTCTGTGTGAAAGGCTGTCGCTGGGGGCCCTAATTTTGATCTGGGGTTTAGTTCTCCGGAACAGATTGGTGTGTGAAAGCATTTAAGCACAGGATAGCTTTGGCCTTTTGCTGAAGGTCCTGACTTGGCATCTGCAGCTCACTCAAATCAGATATGAGTATTTGGTTTATTTTATCATTTCACCGGGTTGTGTGAGTCATGTGTTGTATGCCCCAGGTGCCTGACGAATGTCCTGAAGTCTTGGTGCAACTAATGCAAACTTGCTGGGCAAACGCCTCAATTGTGGAAGGCTGTCAAGTCACTCTTCAAAGGAAAATTCTTTTCCCATGACCGGTTTCCAGTGACTTTTCTCCTTTTCGTATCTCAGAATCAACGAGTTTTCTAAAAAGAT
Source organism: Porites rus (assembly GCA_964035705.1). NCBI lineage: Eukaryota > Metazoa > Cnidaria > Anthozoa > Scleractinia > Poritidae > Porites > Porites rus. The sequence goes on along the minus strand of CAXIVM010001871.1, from coordinate 33,646 downwards.
GTCATTGGTTTTGGGTCGAAACCTTTGATGTGAAGCTCCATCCGTGCTATATGACATCTTGCAGTGCACGCTTCTAGTGTATGCTGACGACTTGTTGCTTGGAATCAGTACACCGTAAGGACCATAAGTATTCTGTCAGAGCTGAGCTTGACAGTTCTCCATATGTAAAGAATATTGAACCAAAGGCCTTAAGCTGTAGCATTTGAAGTTTTTTTGGCAGAGCTTTTGGACGGGGAATGGACGGGTCATCCTGTATATCACAAGACCCACAGATCCATTTACTGAAAGTCACCCGACACCAGAAACCAGAGGGTATGCACTTCGTTGCATTGGCTCAAGTGGAAAAAGAGCGTGAGCGAGTACAGCTAGTTGCTCTTCATGGTAGCGGAGCCATGGCATCTTTACCAGATCCAGGATCTCCTGCAGTTGAAACTGGGAACCACTGGCGCTGGTGGTCCTGACTCATATGCATCATACGCGGTGGCGTATTCACACGTGTGGTCAATGCTTCTACTGCAGGTACCAATGAACCAATAGCATCTTGCAAGGATCTAGCCACGGTAGCTAAACTGGACACTTGCTGTTCCAAACCTTGGAAACGCTCAGTGCTAACTGATGCCCCTCACCAGATGGTTTCCAATTGCCGGTCCCACCTTCCGGAAGTCCAAGAGATAGGAATGTTGATTTGTTGCAAATTCAGGATCCATGGCAGAATTTCCGTCGCAATGTTCAAGACACGCCTTTCAATAATCCTGACCCAGCAAATGTCAATCTTCTTCCACCAGGGATGCAGCAGTCACCAACTGCACTTCGAGATGCTGTTGAAGTGTACAAAGGAAAGGGAGATCTGAGTCCTTTCAGGCGAAGTGAGAGACGGATGCCAGCTTATCCAGTTCCCCAAAATGGACCACAAGACCAGAAGAAGTAGAGGGGTTCATGAGCTACATCCAAGAGTTAGCTTCATGGGCTGGATTAGGAGACAATGAATGGCCACGAGAGATCCTTTGGTCCCTTCGAAGTCTGACCGCGATCACCTGGAATCAGATGAATGCAGCGCAGATCACCAGGTCCACTCGGTGGCTTTCGATTTTGAAACAAGTGTTTGCCGGTCGTGCTAGAGTGAGCTTGATTTTGAGAAACTACGAATCGTCGCAAAACCGTATGAACTGTTGTGGCTATGAGGGAGGGAGGGAGGAGGGAGGTCGGCACGAGAGTTTGGAATCAAGACCAGAACAGAGTTGTTGTTCTTTCGCAACCGAATCACCAGTGGAACTTTCAAGTGTGCCACCATCCCCAGATCCAGCGTGAGTTGTTCATAAGTTTGCACGCATTCAGCAACTGATTGATCCAAGTGTGAACAGTCAACAGCTGGAAATCATGGAAGCTGACCAGATTTTGATTCTTCTTCGATGCTTGTCGCCAGCGGCTCGTTCTCAATGTTGTGCAGGAAAGCTTTCAGGCGTACTCAGATGCTGCCCTGAGGTATGAAGCACAACAACGAGCGTGGTCTGAGCTGAACCACAAGCCCATTGCGCCGTTTAAGGAGAAAGGTAAAGGCAAAACTGACAAAGGCAAGAGCAAAGGTAAAGGTAAGAGCAAGAATGATGAGCGCCAGACCGAGAAGACTGAGACCTGTTCGTGCTTTGAGTGTGACAAAGCAGGCTACATTTCCAGAGATTGCCCCCTTATATCGCACAAATCGAGTGATGGCAAGAGCAAATTCAAAGGAAAAAGCCAAGATACAGGAAAGGGCAAATCCAAAAGTAAGAAGGGTAAGCAGCAGAGTTTTCGGAATCCTCAGATGCCGATGATGCATGGTCAGAAGCAGATGAAGGAGGTCGTCTTGCAGCGTTGTTGAACTCAGACATGTGCCAGGGTTGAACCGCCAAAAGAGAAGAAGTTGAGCGCATTGTTTGGACGTTGGTTTTGTTGCATGTTCGCCATCCTGTCATTGTTTTGACATGTCTCACGATGCATTTCTGTCATAGGTATCGGTCTTTGGGACAAGAGTGTTTCCATCCATTCTTTTCGTCGGCCACGGAAACTCCGATCGAAGCAGGGTATTGGCTTGTCGATTCGGGAGCTTCGCGAACTGTTGTGAGTTTCAGACGCTTTGAGTGCATATCGCGTCATTCGTGAACGATGTCTTGACAACCCACTTTCGTTCCAGACAGCAAGTGGTGACGCCATCCATGTTTCGAGAGATGTGTTCATCGAAGTTTACTTCCGAACTCAGGTTGGTTTCCAGATGGAGTATGAGAAGTGCAAGACATTGCGCTATGAGCTTCGATGTGTCGTGGCACCAGTGCAGCATAATCTCCTTTCTGTGACGCAACTTGTGGGAAAGGGAGCTAAGTTCGAGATGAGTGGAGACGGAACATTTATCATCCTAGATGACCGAAGACAATTGATGTGTGATGTTTGGTCCGGTGTACCATGGCTTCATGCTAGTCAGTCTCGAAAGCAAAGCATTTGGCATGCCTGCGGACATGGAAGTAGATTCAGAAGGCTCGCAAGATACCATGCATGTTGACAAACTGTCTAGCAGCCTGACATCGCCGACCGAGTCGATCGCAATCAATCATTTGACTAGTGCATTGAAGCGGAAACCAAAATTGCATGCAAGTGTTTTGTTAGGTGAAGAGAATTTTTTTACGCTTTGGAAGAAGAGTACCCTCCCCATGAGGAAGACATGGAAGACCACCCCATTCCAGCAGATTTCGAAGATGAGGAATTGTCCAAAGTTGAGAAAGCCCAGAGTTCCCATCCGATTTGAAGCTGTTGAAGAAACGCGAGGAAGAAGAGCTTGTATTCCATCGACTGCGAGGACACACACCATTCCATTCAAGCTGATTTCTTTTTCATTGGGGATTACAAATTCCTAGCTCTGTCAGAAGTGATGACTGGATTGATTGGTTGTGCCTTATGTGCCGGTGAGACAAACACGGACATTCGTGCGTTTTTCAATCAGTTGGGATTGTTGGTCATGTCGCCGTCGGAAGCACATCTAGCAGTAGAGGTGAGAACAGACGCAGAGAAAGCAGTTGCTTCGATTTTCAAAAGAGCCAACCTTCCCGTTCCACTTCACACAAATGAGGCGGCGCCGCAAAGCCACCAAACCGTAGGACACTGCGAACGCACCGTTCGTCGCTTCAAAGAGATGATTGGATGTATCCAAGCAGACTTACGGAGTCAGGGGTTTGCCTTGAAAGAAACTAAGGAAGCCTACCGAGCAGTGATGTGTTATGTAGCCCAAACGCATAACCACTTTGGAATCAGCAGTGATTTCGGAAATCGTCGTTCGCCGATCCAGTTGGTCACTCAAAGGGATTACACATTGCCCACATCCACCATGTTTGGAGCAATTGTGTTAGAAGGTTCCAGATTTGTTTTGGGTGCATACATTCGGTAGCTTTGCACATGAAGTGCAGTGAAATGCAAAGATGGGACAATCAAGCAGTTCAAGACAGAAGTTCGTCCTTCGAACAAGATTTGTTGGGAGTGTTCATTTTGTCCTGACATTCTCGCAAAGGCGGCAGATGATGATGCACCTGCCGGAGAGCTGGACATCAAGGATTTGCAAGATCTTGTTCATCCGCGCGTGCCTGTGTATGATCGAACAAAGTTATATTGCTACCTCCGATCGCTTGGTTAAGGTCAGAAGGTTTGACTAAGGATTGCAAAGCGTGCGATGCTATTCGAACCAAGGGTACTAGGAAAGGACATACCCGTAGCAGAGGATGCTTTCGTCGATACACCGACTGGGTCAAAGCGCAACAAGAGAAGTTTGAGACGGCAAACAAATCCAGTCGAGCTGAGTTGGAAGCCAAACCAAAGGATAGTTCAGTTCCGAAGATGGTAGTTCCACCAGATGCAAAGCCATTTCGACCATCAATTCCTGTTTCCTCCCCAGGTCATCCAACCAAAGGTCTTAGGATGAGAGTAAGCGTCCTCCTGGTTCTCTTCAGCCTCCAGCAGTGGTTGGACTGCCATCTGAGATGCCTTCTTTATACCTAATGTACCACCTCCAGTGATTTTGCCAGAAGAAGATGTTCGGATGGATCGGGGCGGGGAAGACGATGTGAGCCCAACCGCGTGATCGATCGCTCCGAGCTGACTCAGAGTATGCGCGAACTGAGCCTCCAGAGGATATGGCAGTTGAACCAGAGCCAGATGACATGGACATTGGGATGTTTCTTTGTTCACCGCCAGAGCATTCAGGTGCAAGTCATGGCATTTTGTTTCCTATCTTTGTGCCAAAGGGAAAGGACTTTGATGGAGTTCGTTCGTCGACGTTCTCATTGTGTGGGACAGACATCTTGTTGACCGAACCGTCGCAGGCAGTGTCAGAAGATGGTATGACCACTTTCACTGTTGAACAGGCCATCAAAGGTCGTGAGACAGAGTTGACAGCCATGAACGATCTAGATGCGGGAGATGTTTTGGGAGAGGATGAGGCCCTTGCACTGTGCGCGTCTTGAGGCACTCAGGCCAGTCCTTGCAGATGGGTTCTGACCGAGAAGGAATCCAAAGGGGAATTGCTCAGCAGATTGCTAGGCAATGAGGCTAGGCATTTCGTCTAGTACACCTTCTCTAGAGAGTTTCAGGATCGCGTTGACCTTGATCTCTGTTTGGGATTTGGTGTGCGAGTCGTTGGACATCAGTATAGCCTTTTTGCACTCGGATTTACCTCCAGGCGTCGCCGCAGTGGTGAGGTTGCCAACAGGCCTTTCCATGAGTGAAACGATGTATAAGCCTGCATACCTAGATTTGCGTAAGGCGATGAACGGCCTTCAATCAGCGGCAAAGGTTTGGTTGTTGACTTGTTCCATTGAGTTGAAAGAGATTGGTTTGATCAGTTCGCCATCTGAGCCCACAATCCTGTGCGGTCAATTGAAAGAGAGTAAAGCTTTTGGAGTCATTGTGATTTATGTGGATGATTAGCTGATTGGATCTTCCAGCAGAGAAGGGATCCAAGAAATCAAAGACACATTGGGTTCCAGGTTGAAAGTGAAATCCACTGGAGTGAGGTTCGATTACATTTCTTGGAAGGGTTGTTTGTAGATTGCCATTTCGTCCAATGTCCAAGTGAGAGTTCATCCATCGTATCTTGAACCGGTGTTCCAAGAGTTTGATGTGAAGCCAACCACCATTCCGCCAGATGTCCTGACCGACTTAGGCAAGATCAGAGCGCAACGCTACCGAAGGATACTGGGTGGGACGATATGGAAAAGCGGAAATCCACCACTGGGGGTGCGATCTATTGGCATGGATGCCTTATCAAAGCAGTTTCACGAGTTCAGGGATGTGTGACTTTGTCATCATGTGAAGCAGAAGCCATCTCCTTGTGTACTATGGTAAAGGAAGCCATAGGGATTCGACACCTTGTTGAGTTTGTCAGCCGATTTTGATAGTGTTCATGACTTGGAAGAAATGGTGAACACCAAAGCAAATTGTGAGTTCGACGTGGTTGGGAGAAGCAGCTTAGATTACCAGTCAATTCAATTGTTGAGCGGTTTGGAATCGTGTTTAGCAGTCATGAAGAATGATGGACTGAGCAGAAGGGTTTGTCATTTGTCGTTGTCTGTTTGCTATGTACAGGAGTTGGTCAACAATGGTGTTGTTATCCTGAACTGGGTAGGTACAGCAGATTGTGTTGCAGATCTTTCCGCCAAGATCCTTCGAAGGAAGAGCATTTTTCGGCGTGCAGAGAATTTAGGGGCTGTAGACGTCGACCCGCCAGAGAGCTGGCAGTTGTCACCAAAAAAATTCAATACCCTGCACCGGAGAGGTTTTGGAATGGAAGACTTTCCAAAGAGATTTAAAATCTCGATAAGAGATTTAAAATGCAAAAAAAATGTTTTAAATGAAAATCTTAGCAACAATCAACTCAAAAAATCTCAAAAAATCTCGAAAAATCTCAAAAAATCTCGAAACATCTCAAAAAATCTCGAGGGGATAAAAGGAAAAATCATTTTAACAAATCAAAAAATCTCAAAAAATCTCGAAATATCTCGAAAAATCTCGAAACATGAGAAAATATGCAAAAATATGCAAAAACATAATTTCACATGCAAACTGGAGCGTGATATGACTGCTGCAGTCAGTTGTGTTCAGCTGTTAGGATAACTTCTCCCCAAGAAACACAATTTGATTAACCATGTTGTGTTTGAGGTGTTTTCCCCCAAAATAGTACCTTTTTTTAAAACAAAAAAATAAAATAAAAAAGACATGTGAAAAATGTGGAAAAATGTTTTTAAAATATGAAAATATGATCAAATATGTGGAAAATTGATAAAAACATGTGAAAAATGCAAAAAAAGTAAAGAAACATAAAATTTCATGCGACCCTGCTCTGATCTAATCCTTCTCTGATCTAGGTGATTGAATTTTTCTGGTGAAGTTGGAGTGTTCGAAGCAAGCTTCGAAACGGAAACCTAGGGTTTCGGACCCAGAGGGATCGAGTGGTTCACGAGGTGAACGTGCCGAACATAAGGTTCAGGCGGCCGAACATGAGGTTCAGGCGTATGCGTCCGGGAGGACGGTTGTGTTCGATTCGGAAGCGTACGAGCCTGATGATGATCAGGTGGGCTCTGAGCTGGCTAGCAAGCTAGAGCTGGACTTCGCGAAGAAGTTGTTGCCAGTAGAGGTGTTGCCCTTAGAGGTGTTGCCCGTAGAGGTGTTGCCCATGGAGGCGTTGCCCGTAGAGGCGGCTACGCGATGTCTTCAGTCGTTCCGGAAAAGGTTGATACAGATTGCATCAGCATCCATATGGGTCAGTGCACACACGTGATAGTTGATGTTTGTACTAGTGGCAGAGCCCGTTTTACCCAGACTGAAAACAAGTTTCATTTCCTAAGTTGAGAGTTGTTTCAATCACCATGGATACCCCTGTATCACATGTGTGTAAGATGACTTGCGATTGGATGCAGCAGATCGGGAATTTAGTGACCATCCTTGCTTGAGGATCACCGCCTTGTACTGGTGGGAGTCTTATGTTGCAGCTCTGTTCGAATGGGAAGAGTCTCTATGAACGCCATTGGTCCGAGTTTGTCCCAATTCTCCATGATGTTGAGTCAATTTTCCAAGAGGGACATGTCAAGGCGTTGGAGCTTTCGAATAGTTGTAGATACTGGAAAGAGCAAGAGATTGAGTTGTTTGTGGAGCGTCAGGGTCTGAAGCGTGAGATCGTGGTAGCGAGATGTGCGTTCTCGACAGAAGAGGTTCGAGCGAAGCACGGGTTCAGGATCATGAGCAGTCATGATGAGTTGGCCAAGAAGATGCCGGTGTGTGAATGTTTCAAGCATGCGCCCCTGAATCATCAGGATCCGAAGAGTCTTGGTTTATATCCTTATCGTTTCGCACTAAGGTTTGCCAGGAACTTCATGAAGATTTAAATGAGATCTCACGTGTTTAAAGATGGATATCCGAAACGTATCACTTCGAGCTTGCAGGCGCAGACTTTTCTTGATTCGACTAAGTTGAGCCAATCTTCATCTTTTGCTTAGCCATGTCCGACACTCCAGATTCGGGTACCTCTGCGAGAGAAGCTCGGAACTTGGGTGAACCGTATGTTGCAGAAGATGATTTCTTTCATCTCTTAGCAGATGATGTACGTACAGCAGATCAGTCTCCAGACCATACAGGAAGGTTGGACAATGTTGCGGGAGTGAGTTCAAGTGATCCACCTAGAGGTTCACAGAATGATACCGGATCCAATGTTGATGCTCAAGGGATTGTTGCGCCGCGTCGAAGTTCAGCAGGAATTGTGATGACCACCTTTAGCCGAAGAGAGGTTGTGCACTTTTCCACGTGCCATCATTTGGCACGAGCCGATGATTTCTTGAGTACAAGACTTGCGAGTGTATCAATTTTGATATTGTGGAACCTGGATGCCAGCTATACGGCGATTTTCCAAGAGAATGTTCGCAAGAACGATTTCTGCACATTGGTTCATACTGCGCTTTTCGCCAATCGGACACCTTGGTGAAATATCGGGTGTTTTCGAATTGCTATGGTTCAAAGCCTCGTGGTTAGAATTCAAACCTGCTGAGATCCACAGAATTCCGGTCCTAGTTCCTTGATTGATTTCGATCACTGGAATGCTGATTTAGATGTTCCGATGAGCTGTGGAAGAGAGATTTTTCAATGCAACAGCCGTTCAGCATGGGGGGGTGTGAAGCTCCTTCCGTGCTATATGACATCTTGCAGTGTACGCTTCTAGCGTATGCTGAAGACTTGTTGCATGGAATCAGTACACCATAAGTACTCTATCAGAGCTGAGCTCGACAGTTCTCCATATGTCAAGAATATTGAACCAAAGGCCAAGCTGTAGCATCTGGAGCATATTGTGGCAGAGCTTTTGGACAGGTAATGGACGGATCATCCTGTATATCACAAGATCCACAGATCCATTTACTGAAAGTCACCGGACACCAGAAACCAGAGGTCAATCGGGTATGCACTTCGTTGCATTGGCTCAAGTGGAAAAAGAGCGTGAGCGAGTACAGTTGCTCTTCATTTGAGGCTGGCACACCTGCCAAGAGACCACCTTTTTCTGAGCTTGGAGCTTAATGAGCTCAGTGCTGTTAGCGTAACTCGTGAGCAAAACGAACCTTCTTCCTTTTCTTTTGTGTTTGTTTCTATTAGCGATGGCCTCCACCCTAGAAGTGATTGCCTCCACCCTAGGTTGGAGGCCATCTTTACTAGGGTTGAGGCCATTGCTATTAGGTTGGAGGCCATCGCTACTAATAACAATGCCCTCCACCCTGGTAGCGTCTCATGTGCCATTTTGATTCTTCCTCAGCCAAGTGAATTTGCAACTTGGCAACTTGGCATTTTTCTGACCTTGTCGAAATGACACCCAGTTTCTATCACTGCAGGAATTTCTTTGTATTGACACCCTCCAGACTCCAGCATGTCTCATGTTCGAAAAACGTTTATGTTTGAACAGCTTTTGCGCCTCATAGCTTTCTGGTGCAAAACAGCTGCCACAGCATTGATTGATGCCCAAAACATTTTCCGTTTTTGCGTTTGATGTTCTTAGGATTCTCCCAATTCTGGAGCAGGTGCCAGCCTGAGTTGCATTCATGTGCCTTTTTTTGGATGCCGCATTCCCTTCTGTCAGGTTGAGATTCCACAGTGATTGATGCAAACAGTGGAAAAAAGTGAGTGAGAGCGCACAGTCTCAAGTGCTTGTAATCGGGTTGGCAAGAAATTCTTTTTGTGTGACAAGTTTGGACAGCGGCAGCCAGTTTTTTGTTGTCGACAAATCAGCTTATCCAACATGTTTGCGTTCAAGTCTCGATGGAAGTTCCGTAATCAAACAGGGAAACGAAAAAAGACAAAGAACAAACCCCAATGGCGATGGCCTCCATAAATGCAATAGTTTTCAGAGCTTGGTAAACCGAGTTTATAACCGACAGGCACACACACAATGATTCCAGTAAGCGATGGCATGTCAGACACCACGAGGGCAATCTACCGAAGGCAGTCTTTAGAGCGTGACATTTCACCAAGTCTAAAGTAAAACTTGTTGACTAAATGCAGAAACATTTGAACACTTGTAGTAGCAAGGTGCATCGCTACTAGTAGCAAGAAGCTACTAGTAGCTACGTGCTTAACAAGCTACCAGTAGCTAAGTGCATCGCTACCAGTAACAAGTACATCGCCATTAGTAGCTGCTACTAGTAACACGTGCATCGGACTAGATTGAAGTTACAAATTGCAGGAGCCCTTTGCATTTGTCTCGTGGCTCTTGGTGCGATCTGCCAAAGACTGAATCTGTTACGTGTGGATCCCTGTGGGAAGGTCTTTCAAGGGGGAACACACTTGGGATGCAAATAGCTACTAGAAAGAAGCTAGTAGAAACAAGTGCCACGCTACTAGTAACAAGTGCCACGCTACTAGGAACAAGTGCCTTACTAGTAGTAACAAGGACGCTACTAGGAGCAAAGGGCATCGCTACGAACGGAGCAAGGACGCTACTAGGGGCTCCTGGCCTCACGACTAGGAACAAAGGAAGCTACAAGGGATGCACTCTGGTTACTCTTGTTTCTTTATTCTTGTTTCTTGCCATCCACAGGGCTGATTCCCACAGGTCAAGTGAGCATCGGGCGGACCTGAACCGTGCACTGCTTTTGATCAAGGCAGAATTCCAAAGCAATTGAAATAACTTTTCGATCAAACGTTCATTTCCCAAGTGCTTTTAGCATGTAATTGCTTAATTTCTCTTGGCACCCCACATCCCCACATTTCCTACAGGGGAAAGTACCTGGAGACCGAGTGCGAGACCCGAGTGGGGACCCCAGACCGCCCCAAACGTTTTGAAGCGCCCTTACTTTGCCATAGCCTATACCCTAGAAGCGACGGCCTCCAACCCAAGAGCGCCATATCTTTCGGAAATCTTTTCATTCTTCGCTTTTAGGAGCAAGGACGCTACTAGGGGCTCCTGGCCTTACTAGGAGCAAGAAGCTACTAGGAGCAAAGGGCATCGCTACTAGTAGGAGCAAGAAGCTACTATGTCTTTCTTTTTGTGTTCTTTGTACTGGGAGCTCCGCTCTCCCTCTCCCTTGCAGGTCCTTTCAACCAGACTTGGCAGGACATAAACTTTACGAGATTTGGACCAAAAAACAAGACGAAGAAAGAGACAACTTTGCTACAGAGCCCTGTTCATACTTTTACATTTTGCAGTATTTTTGCATTCTTCATTCTTTTCGTAATGTGATCTACTTTTTGGAGGAGCGCTCGTGGCCCGAGTCTTGTGCATGGCTAAGATGTCTGAACTTGCTTCTCGCCGACCACGGCGCTCACCAAAAACCAGTGGAACCAAGGCCCAAGTGGCACAAGCCACCGCTTGACATCCTCCCCCGCAACGACCCGAGGACACCAATTTCATCAAATGTTAGCTCATTAGGTTGGAGGCCATTGCTACTAGGATGGAGGCCATTGCTAATAGTATTAGGTTCCTTTCCCAGCTCAGAGCTGGAACGTTTTAAGGTTCGGAAGTGGAGCTTTGAGTGGGAGCCTTGTGAAGATCGGGAGTGGTCACGGTGGCCGGAGTGTTGAAGAAAGGAAGGCACCGCAGCCGCCCCTTTCTGCTTTCAGGCGAGTGCCTTCTTTACTTCCGAACTCATTGGAGCGGGACACAGGCTGGCAGGGGGAAGCCAGAATGTGCCTCAACTTGGTGCAAAGAAAGAACGACATAAAGAAAGAAACAAAGAAAGAAAGACAGAAAGGAAGGAAGGAAGGAAAGTCTAATAGCGATGGCCTCCACCTCAACTCAGTTTCACCAATTGAAGAGACTGCTGACCTTTGTGATGCTTGGAATTGAAGTGGCACAAGACTCTACAGGCGCTTTGCTGCGTATCTGCAACCACTGCAAACAGATTTTTCCTCTACAGGTTTGTTTGGCCGCTCATGCGCTGGACGCCCGCCGTGTCAGTATGGGTGCCCAAGAAAAGTGCCTGAACATGTTGAAGCAACGCTATGTTCAGCAAGCATGTTCTCAGAGCGAAGTGCAAAAGATTTGCGGTGTTTTGACAAATTATGTATCCCTAGTAGCGTCCTTGCTCCTAGTAGCGAGGTTAGGAAGCCCCTAGTAGCGTCCTTGTTACTAAAGGCGTGAGAAAGAAACAGGCAAAAACACAATCGTTTCTCTCCATTGTGACGTCGCAGGTCTCTGGGGCTGAGATTTGCAACAGCATCGTGCTGGCCTGGTGGAGCACCTCCAGGTCTGCAGTTTTTTGCTTTGTTGCCCCTAGTAGCCTTCTTGTTCATAGTAGTAAGGCACTTGTTACTAGTAGCTTCTTGTTTCTAATAGAAAACATTGTTACTAGTAGTAAGGCACTTGTTACTACTAGTAAGGCACTTGTTTCTAGTAGCTTCTTGTTTCTAATAGCAAAACATTGTTACTAGTAGTAAGGCACTTGTTACTAGTAGCTTCTTGTTTCTAATAGCAAACATTGTTACTAGTAGTAAGGCACTTGTTACTACTAGTAAGGCACTTGTTTCTAGTAGCTTCTTGTTTCTAATAGCAAACATTGTTACTAGTAGTAAGGCACTTGTTACTAGTAGCTTCTTGTTTCTAATAGCAAACATTGTTACTAGTAGTAAGGCACTTGTTACTACTAGTAAGGCACTTGTTTCTAGTAGCTTCTTGTTTCTAATAGCAAACATTGTTACTAGTAGTAAGGCACTTGTTACTACTAGTAAGGCACTTGTTTCTAGTAGCTTCTTGTTTCTAATAGCAAAACATTGTTACTAGTAGTAAGGCACTTGTTACTAGTAGCTTCTTGTTTCCTAATAGCAAAACATTGTTACTAGTAGTAAGGCACTTGTTACTACTAGTAAGGCACTTGTTTCTAGTAGCTTCTTGTTTCTAATAGCAAACATTGTTACTAGTAGTAAGGCACTTGTTACTAGTAGCTTCTTGTTTCTAATAGCAAACATTGTTACTAGTAGTAAGGCACTTGTTACTACTAGTAAGGCACTTGTTTCTAGTAGCTTCTTGTTTCTAATAGCAAACATTGTTACTAGTAGTAAGGCACTTGTTACTACTCTAGTAGCTTCTTGTTTCTAATAGCAAACATTGTTACTAGTAGTAAGGCACTTGTTACTACTAGTAAGGCACTTGTTTCTAGTAGCTTCTTGTTTCTAATAGCAAACATTGTTACTAGTAGTAAGGCACTTGTTACTACTAGTAAGGCACTTGTTTCTAGTAGCTTCTTGTTTCTAATAGCAAACATTGTTACTAGTAGTAAGGCACTTGTTACTACTATTCAGGCACTTGTTTCTAGTAGCTTCTTGTTTCTAATAGCAAACATTGTTACTAGTAGTAAGGCACTTGTTACTACTAGTAAGGCACTTGTTTCTAGTAGCTTCTTGTTTCTAATAGCAAACATTGTTACTAGTAGTAAGGCACTTGTTACTACTAGTAAGGCACTTGTTTCTAGTAGCTTCTTGTTTCTAATAGCAAACATTGTTACTAGTAGTAAGGCACTTGTTACTACTAGTAAGGCACTTGTTTCTAGTAGCTTCTTGTTTCTAATAGCAAACATTGTTACTAGTAGTAAGGCACTTGTTACTACTAGTAAGGCACTTGTTTCTAGTAGCTTCTTGTTTCTAGTAGCCTTCTTGTTCATAGTAGTAAGGCCATCCCCTAGTAGCGTCCTTGCTCCGTTCGTAGCGATGCCCTTTGTTCCGTTCGTAGCGATGATGGCCTCCAACCTCATAGCGCGACTCTCTGCCGCTGTGTCATTTCGGTTTTCTTATTGTGGTTCTGGCCGCACTGGCTCAGTTGTCACACTTGTGGCGTGACGTCGAGACGATGTTAACTATTTTTGAGTTTTCAGGTGACGCACGGTTCAGAGGAATCACCGAATGCATGGGAAAAAACAAATATCTTAACACTTGAGACAATTGCTTGCAGAAGAAGATGCAGACGTTTCTTGCCATATAGTTCTTCATCATTTCTTCCCATTTTTCCTTTGGGGGTATATGTTTTTAAACATGTTCCTTCGTTTAGTTCCAGAGCGCAGCTGTCGATGCCTAACGTTCATGGCAGTGGCCATCTCATAGATCGCGATGTCATACACCATTTCGGTGTTGATGCCAGTGCGTGATGGAATGCCTTGGCTGCCCTGGGCTCTGGAGGACTTGGCCAAGTCACGTGTCCAACTGGAGATCCTCGTGTGCGACGACGGAAGCCGTGACGCTTCGATGGCCTTTTTGACCAAAGTGCAAGAGCACATCGAAGAACTTCGAAAGCAGACTGAGGAAAACTCGGAAACGCAAGCGAAGAAGACCGAAAAGGAACAACTCGGAGAACGACCCAGGTGCCAAGAAACGCTGAGAGAGCTTGAAGTGGAAGAAAGCCTTCAAGTCGTACCTGACGAGAATGGGAAGGACAACGAAGCCAGGCATGCTGTGGATGCCGATGCGGCTGATGCGGCCGATGCGGCCGATGCGGCTGGTGGCGATGGCGGCCCACAACGATCCTGGGTTTGCCAGGAGCTGTTCTCGCATTGCTCGGCCAACTGGCTAGGCATTGACTAATAGCGTCCTTGCTCCTAGTAGTGATGCCAGGAGCCCCTAATAGCTTCTTGTTCCTAATGGCTGCACATCCACTTTTGTACTTGAACTCGGCCTACTGGCTACTAGTAGCGATGGCCTCCAAACATCCTATTCTGGTTGGGGAAGCCGTTTCCTTGATATTCATAGATTCTTACAACGTGTTCATATTCCACGGGTTTACATTGCACCTGTGCTTTGACGTGGGATGGAACCACTCGCGGGGGGAGGAATTCCGAACCGACTCCGCCTAACCCTTTTCCAGTCACGGATGAAGACGTCACCAGCGGTACTCCTCTTTCGTTTCGGGTGCATCGTAATTCAAACGAAATCGTTTTTACAATTTGAGTTCCTACAGATTCTACTAGCAACAAGGGCATCGCTACTAGTAGCTAGAAGCTCCTAGTAGCAAGGGCATCGCCGCTACTAGCAACAAGGGCATCGCTACTAGTAGCTAGAAGCTCGTAGTAGCAAGGGCATCGCCGCTACTAGCAACAAGGGCATCGCTACTAGTAGCAAGAAGCTCGTAGTAACAAGGGCATCGCTACTAGCAACAAGGGCATCGCTACTAGTAGCAAGAAGCTCGTAGTAACAAGGGCATCGCTACTAGCAACAAGGGCATCGCTACTAGTAGCAAGAAGCTCGTAGTAACAAGGGCATCGCTACTAGCAACAAGGGCATCGCTACTAGCAACAAGGGCATCGCTACTAGTAGCAAGAAGCTCGTAGTAACAAGGGCATCGCTACTAGCAACAAGGGCATCGCTACTAGTAGCAAGAAGCTCGTAGTAACAAGGGCATCGCTACTAGCAACAAGGGCATCGCTACTAGCAACAAGGGCATCGCTACTAGTAGCAAGAAGCTCGTAGTAACAAGGGCATCGCTACTAGCAACAAGGGCATCGCTACTAGCAACAAGGGGCATCGCTACTAGTAGCAAGAAGCTCGTAGTAACAAGGGCATCGCTACTAGCAACAAGGGCATCGCTACTAGTAACAAGGGCATCGCTACTAGTAGCAAGAAGCTCGTAGTAACAAGGGCATCGCTACTAGCAACAAGGGCATCGCTACTAGCAACAAGGGCATCGCTACTAGCAACAAAGGCATCGCTACTAGTAGCAAGAAGCTCGTAGTAACAAGGGCATCGCTACTAGCAACGAGGGCATCGCTACTAGCAACAAGGGCATCGCTACTAGTAGCAAGAAGCTCGTAGTAACAAGGGCATCGCTACTAGCAACAAGGGCATCGCTACTAGCAACAAGGGCATCGCTACTAGTAGGAAGAAGCTCGTAGTAACAAGGGCATCGCTACTAGCAACAAGGGCATCGCTACTAGCAACAAGGGCATCGCTACTAGTAGCAAGAAGCTCGTAGTAACAAGGGCATCGCTACTAGCAACAAGGGCATCGCGACTAGTAGCAAGAAGCTCGTAGTAACAAGGGCATCGCTACTAGCAACAAGGGCATCGCTACTAGCAACAAGGGCATCGCTACCAGTAGCAAGAAGCTCGTAGTAACAAGGGCATCGCTACTAGCAACAAGGGCATCGCTACTAGCAACAAGGGCATCGCTACTAGTAGCAAGAAGCTCGTAGTAACAAGGGCAGCGCTACTAGCAACAAGGGCATCGCTACTAGTAGCAAGAAGCTCGTAGTAACAAGGGCATCGCTACTAGCAACAAGGGCATCGCTACTAGTAGCAAGAAGCTCGTAGCAACAAGGGCATCGCTACTAGCAACAAGGGCATCGCTACTAGTAGCAAGAAGCTCGTAGTAACAAGGGCATCGCTACTAGCAACAAGGGCATCGCTACTAGTAGCAAGAAGCTCGTAGTAACAAGGGCATCGCTACTAGCAACAAGGGCATCGGTACTAGCAACAACGGCATCGCTACTAGTAGCAAGAAGCTCGTAGTAACAAGGGCATCGCTACTAGCAACAAGGGCATCGCTACTAGTAGCAAGAAGCTCGTAGTAACAAGGGCATCGCTACTAGCAACAAGGGCATCGCTACTAGTAGCTAGAAGCTCCTAGTAACAAGGGCATCGCTACTAGTAGCTAGAAGCTCCTAGTAACAAGGGCATCGCTACTAGTAGCTAGAAGCTCCTAGTAACAAGGGCATCGCTACTAGTAGCTAGAAGCTCCTAGTAACAAGGGCATCGCTACTAGTAGCTAGAAGCTCCTAGTAACAAGGGCATCGCTACTAGTAGCTAGAAGCTCCTAGTAACAAGGGCATCGCTACTAGTAGCTAGAAGCTCCTAGTAACAAGGGCATCGCTACTAGTAGCTAGAAGCTCCTAGTAACAAGGGCATCGCTACTAGTAGCTAGAAGCTCCTAGTAACAAGGGCATCGCTACTAGTAGCTAAAAGCTCCTAGTAACAAGGGCATCGCTACTAGTAGCTAGAAGCTACTAGTAACAAGGGCATCGCTACTAGTAGCTAGAAGCTCCTAGTAACAAGGGCATCGCTACTAGTAGCTAGAAGCTACTAGTAACAAGGGCATCGCTACTAGTAGCTAGAAGCTACTAGTAACAAGGGCATCGCTACTAGTAGCTAGAAGCTACTAGTAACAAGGGCATCGCTACTAGTAGCTAGAAGCTACTAGAAACAAGGGCATCGCTACTAGTAGCTAGAAGCTCCTAGTAACAAGGGCATCGCTACTAGTAGCTAGAAGCTACTAGTAACAAGGGCATCGCTACTAGTAGCTAGAAGCTCGTAGTAACAAGGGCATCGCTACTAGTAGCTAGAAGCTCCTAGTAACAAGGGCATCGCTACTAGTAGCTAGAACCTACTAGTAACAAGGGCATCGCTACTAGTAGCTAGAAGCTCCTAGTAACAAGGGCATCGCTACTAGTAGCTAGAAGCTACTAGTAACAAGGGCATCGCTACTAGTAGCTAGAAGCTACTAGTAACAAGGGCATCGCTACTAGTAGCTAGAAGCTACTAGTAACAAGGGCATCGCTACTAGCAACAAGGGCATCGCTACTAGTAGCTAGAAGCTACTAGTAACAAGGGCATCGCTACTAGCAACAAGGGCATCGCTACTAGTAGCAAGAAGCTCGTAGTAACAAGGGCATCGCTACTAGTAGCTAGAAGCTCCTAGTAACAAGGGCATCGCTACTAGCAACAAGGGCATCGCTACTAGCAACAAGGGCATCGCTACTAGTAGCTAGAAGCTCCTAGTAACAAGGGCATCGCTACTAGTAGCTAGAAGCTACTAGTAACAAGGGCATCGCTACTAGTATCTAGAAGCTACTAGTAACAAGGGCATCGCTGCTAGTAGCTAGAAGCTCGTAGTAACAAGGGCATCGCTACTAGTAGCTAGAAGCTCCTAGTAACAAGGGCATCGCTACTAGTAGCTAGAACCTACTAGTAACAAGGGCATCGCTACTAGTAGCTAGAAGCTCCTAGTAACAAGGGCATCGCTACTAGTAGCTAGAAGCTACTAGTAACAAGGGCATCGCTACTAGTAGCTAGAAGCTACTAGTAACAAGGGCATCGCTACTAGTAGCTAGAAGCTACTAGTAACAAGGGCATCGCTACTAGCAACAAGGGCATCGCTACTAGTAGCTAGAAGCTACTAGTAACAAGGGCATCGCTACTAGCAACAAGGGCATCGCTACTAGTAGCAAGAAGCTCGTAGTAACAAGGGCATCGCTACTAGTAGCTAGAAGCTCCTAGTAACAAGGGCATCGCTACTAGCAACAAGGGCATCGCTACTAGCAACAAGGGCATCGCTACTAGTAGCTAGAAGCTCCTAGTAACAAGGGCATCGCTACTAGCAACAAGGGCATCGCTACTAGTAGCTAGAAGCTACTAGTAACAAGGGCATCGCTACTAGCAACAAGGGCATCGCTACTAGTAGCTAGAAGCTCCTAGTAACAAGAGCATCGCTACTAGCAACAAGGGCATCGCTACTAGTAGCTAGAAGCTACTAGTAACAAGGGCATCGCTACTAGCAACAAGGGCATCGCTACTAGTAGCTAGAAGCTCCTAGTAACAAGGGCATCGCTACTAGCAACAAGGGCATCGCTACTAGTAGCTAGAAGCTACTAGTAACAAGGGCATAGCTACTAGCAACAAGGGCATCGCTACTAGTAGCTAGAAGCTCCTAGTAACAAGGCCATCGCTACTAGCAACAAGGGCATCGCTACTAGTAGCTAGAAGCTCCTAGCAACAAGGGCATCGCTACTAGCAACAAGGGCATCGCTACTAGTAGCTAGAAGCTCCTAGTAACAAGGGCATCGCTACTAGCAACAAGGGCATCGCTACTAGTAGCTAGAAGCTCCTAGTAACAAGGGCATCGCTACTAGCAACAAGGGCATCGCTACTAGTAGCTAGAAGCTCCTAGTAACAAGGGCATCGCTACTAGCAACAAGGGCATCGCTACTAGTAGCTAGAAGCTCCTAGTAACAAGGGCATCGCTACTAGCAGCAAGGGCATCGCTACTAGTAGCTAGAAGCTCCTAGTAACAAGGGCATCGCTACTAGCAACAAGGGCATCGCTACTAGTAGCTAGAAGCTCCTAGTAACAAGGGCATCGCTACTAGCAACAAGGGCATCGCTACTAGTAGCTAGAAGCTCCTAGTAACAAGGGCATCGCCACTAGCAACAAGGGCATCGCTACTAGTAGCTAGAAGCTCCTAGTAACAGGCATCGCTACTAGCAACAAGGGCATCGCTACTAGTAGCTAGAAGCTCCTAGTAACAAGGGCATCGCTACTAGCAACAAGGGCATCGCTACTAGTAGCTAGAAGCTCCTAGTAACAAGGGCATCGCTACTAGCAACAAGGGCATCGCTACTAGTAGCTAGAAGCTCCTAGTAACAAGGGCATCGCTACTAGCAACAAGGGCATCGCTACTAGTAGCTAGAAGCTCCTAGTAACAAGGGCATCGCTACTAGCAACAAGGGCATCGCAACTAGTAGCTAGAAGCTCCTAGTAACAAGGGCATCGCTACTAGCAACAAGGGCATCGCTACTAGTAGCTAGAAGCTCCTAGTAACAAGGGCATCCCTACTAGCAACAAGGTCATCGCTACTAGTAGCTAGAAGCTCCTAGTAACAAGGGCATCCCTACTAGCAACAAGGTCATCGCTACTAGTAGCTAGAAGCTCCTAGTAACAAGCATCGCTACTAGCAACAAGGGCATCGCTACTAGTAGCTAGAAGCTCCTAGTAACAAGGGCATCGCCGCTAGCAACAAGGGCATCGCTACTAGCAACAAGGGCATCGCTACTAGTAGCTAGAAGCTCCTAGTAACAAGGGCATCGCCGCTACTAGCAACAAGGGCATCGCTACTAGTAGCTAGAAGCTCCTAGTAACAAGGGCATCGCCGCTCCTAGCAACAAGGGCATCGCTACTAGTAGCTAGAAGCTCCTAGTAACAAGGGCATCGCCCCTACTAGCAACAAGAGCATCGCTACTAGTAGCTAGAAGCTCCTAGTAACAAGGGCATCGCCGCTACTAGCAACAAGGGCATCGCTACTAGTAGCTAGAAGCTCCTAGTAACAAGGGCATCGCCGCTTCTAGCAACAAGGGCATCGCTACTAGTAGCTAGAAGCTCCTAGTAACAAGGGCATCGCCGCTACTAGCAACAAGGGCATCGCTACTAGTAGCTAGAAGCTCCTAGTAACAAGGGCATCGCCGCTACTAGCAACAAGGGCATCGCTACTAGTAGCTAGAAGCTCCTAGTAACAAGGGCATCGCCGCTCCTAGCAACAAGGGCATTGCTACTAGTAGCTAGAAGCTCCTAGTAACAAGGGCATCGCCGCTACTAGCAACAAGGGCATCGCTACTAGTAGCTAGAAGCTCCTAGTAACAAGGGCATCGCCGCTACTAGCAACAAGGGCATCGCTACTAGTAGCTAGAAGCTCCTACTAACAAGGGCATCGCCGCTACAAGCAACAACGGCATCGCTACTAGTAGCTAGAAGCTCCTACTAACAAGGGCACCGCTACTAGCAACAAGGGCATCGCTACTAGTAGCTGGAAGCTCCTAGTAACAAGGGCATCGCTACTAGCAACAAGGGCATCGCTACTAGCAACAAGGGCATCGCTACTAGTAGCTAGAAGCTCCTAGTAACAAGGGCATCGCCGCTACTAGCAACAAGGGCATCGCTACTAGTAGCTAGAAGCTCCTAGTAACAAGGGCATCACCGCTACTAGCAACAAGGGCATCGCTACTAGTAGCTAGAAGCTCCTAGTAACAAGGGCATCGCCCCTACTAGCAACAAGAGCATCGCTACTAGTAGCTAGAAGCTCCTAGTAACAAGGGCATCGCCGCTACTAGCAACAAGGGCATCGCTACTAGTAGCGAGAAGCTCCTAGTAACAAGGGCATCGCCGCTACTAGCAACAAGGGCATCGCTACTAGTAGCTAGAAGCTCCTAGTAACAAGGGCATCGCCGCTACTGGCAACAAGGGCATCGCTACTAGTAGCTAGAAGCTCCTAGTAACAAGGGCATCGCCGCTAGCAACAAGGGCATCGCTACTAGCAACAAGGGCATCGCTACTAGTAGCTAGAAGCTCCTAGTACAAGGGCATCGCTACTAGCAGCAAGGGCATCGCTACTAGTAGCTAGAAGCTCCTAGTAACAAGGGCATCGCTACTAGCAACAAGGGCATCGCTACTAGTAGCTAGAAGCTCCTCGTAACAAGGGCATCGCCGCTACTAGCAACAAGGGCATCGCTACTAGTAGCTAGAAGCTCCTAGTAACAAGGGCATCGCCGCTACTAGCCACAAGGGCATCGCTACTAGTAGCTAGAAGCTCCTAGTAACAAGGGCATCGCCGCTACTAGCAACAAGGGCATCGCTACTAGTAGCTAGAAGCTCCTAGTAACAAGGGCATCGCCGCTACTAGCCACAAGGGCATCGCTACTAGTAGCTAGAAGCTCCTAGTAACAAGGGCATCGCCGCTCCTAGCAACAAGGACATCGCTACTTGTAGCTAGAAGCTCCTAATAACGAGGGCATCGCTGCTACTAGCAACAAGGGCATCGCTACTAGTGGCTAGAAGCTCCTAGTAACAAGGGCATCGCTACTAGCAACAAGGGCATCGCTACTAGTAGCTAGAAGCTCCTAGAAACAAGGGCATCGCTACTAGCAACAAGGGCATCGCTACTAGTAGCTAGAAGCTCCTAGTAACAAGTGCGTCGCCGCTACTAGCAACAAGGGCATCGCTACTAGTAGCTAGAAGCTCCTCGTAACAAGGGCAGGGCATCGCTACTAGCAACAAGGGCATCGCTACTAGTAGCTAGAAGCTTCTAGTAACAAGGGCATCGCTACTAGCAACAAGGGCATCGCTACTAGTAGCTAGAAGCTCCTCGTAACAAGGGCATCGCCGCTACTAGCAACAAGGGCATCGCTACTAGTAGCTAGAAGCTCCTAGTAACAAGGGCATCGCCGCTACTAGCCACAAGGGCATCGCTACTAGTAGCTAGAAGCTCCTAGTAACAAGGGCATCGCCGCTACTAGCAACAAGGGCATCGCTACTAGTAGCTAGAAGCTCCTAGTAACAAGGGCATCGCCGCTACTAGCAACAAGGGCATCGCTACTAGTAGCTAGAAGCTCCTAGTAACAAGGGCATCGCTACTAGCAACAAGGGCATCGCTACTATATAGAACCTCCTAGTAACAAGGGCAGGGCATCGCTACTAGCAACAAGGGCATCGCTACTAGTAGCTAGAAGCTCCTAGTAACAAGGGCATCTGCGCTACTAGCAACAAGGGCATCGCTACTAGTAGCTAGAAGCTCCTAGTAACAAGGGCATCGCCGCTACTAGCAACAAGGGCATCGCTACTAGTAGCTAGAAGTTCCTAGTAACAAGGGCATCGCCGCTACTAGCAACAAGGGCATCGCTACTAGTAGCTAGAAGCTCCTAGTAACAAAGACATCGCTACTAGCAACAAGGGCATCGCTACTAGTAGCTAGAAGCTCCTAGTAACAAGGGCATCGCCGCTACTAGCAACAAGGGCATCGCTACTAGTAGCTAGAAGCTCCTAGTAACAAAGACATCGCTACTAGCAACAAGGGCATCGCTACTAGTAGCTAGAAGCTCCTAGTAACAGGGGCATCGCTACTAACAACAAGGGCATCGCCACTAGTAGCTAGAAGCTCCTAGTAACAAGCATCGCTACTAGCAACAAGGGCATCGCTACTAGTAGCTAGAAGCTCCCAGTAACAAGGGCATCGCTACTAGCAACAAGGGCATTGCTGCTAGTAGCTAGAAGCTCCTAGTAACAAGGGCATCGCTACTAGCAACAAGGGCATCGCTACTAGTAGCTAGAAGCTCCTAGTAACAAGGGCATCGCTACTAGCAACAAGGGCATCGCTACTAGTAGCTAGAAGCTCCTAGTAACAAGGGCATCGCCGCTACTAGCAACAAGGGCATCGCTACTAGTAGCTAGAAGCTCCTAGTAACAAGGGCATCGCTACTAGCAACAAGGGCATTTCTACTAGTAGCTAGAAGCTCCTAGTAACAAGGGCATCGCCGCTACTAGCAACAAGGGCATCGCTACTAGTAGCTAGAAGCTCCTAGTAACAAGGGCATCGCTACTAGCAACAAGGGCATCGCTACTAGTAGCTAGAAGCTCCTAGTAACAAAGACATCGCTACTAGCAACAAGGGCATCGCTACTAGTAGCTAGAAGCTCCTAGTAACAAGGGCATCGCTACTAGTAGCTAGACGCTCCTAGTAACAAGGGCATCGCTACTAGCAACAAGGGCATCGCTACTAGTAGCTAGAAGCTCCTAGTAACAAGGGCATCGCTACTTGCAACAAGGGCATTGCTACTAGTAGCTAGAAGCTCCTAGTAACAAGGGCATCGCTACCAGCAACAAGGGCATCGCTACTAGTAGCTAGAAGCTGCTAGTAACAAGGGCATCGCTACTAGAAGCTCCTAGTAACAAGGGCATCGCTACTAGTGGCTAGAAGCTCCTAGTAACAAGAGTAGCGAGGGCATCGCTACTATTAGCTAGAAGCTCCTAGTAGCAAGGGCATCGCTACTAGTAGCAAGAAGCTCGTAGTAACAAGGGCATCGCTACGAGCAACAAGGGCATCGCTACTACTAGCAAGAAGCTCCTAGTAACAAGGGCATCGCTACTAGCAACAAGGGCATCGCTACTAGTAGCTAGAAGCTCCTAGTAGCAAGGGCATCGCTACTAGCAACAAGGGCATCGCTACTAGTAGCAAGAAGCTCCTAGTAACAAGGGCATCGCTACTAGCAACAAGGGCATTGCTACTAGTAGCAAGAAGCTTCTAGCAACAAGGGCATCGCTACTAGCAACAAGAGCATTGCTACTAGTAGCAAGAAGCTTCTAGCAACAAGGGCATCGCTACTAGCAACAAGGGCATCGCTACTAGTAGCTAGAAGCTCCTAGTAGCAAGGGCATCGCTACTAGCAACAAGGGCATCGCTACTAGTAGCTAGAAGCTTCTAGTAGCAAGGGCATCGCTACTAGCAACAAGGGCATCGCTACTAGTAGCTAGAAGCTCCTTGTAGCAAGGGCATCACTACTAGCAACAAGGGCATCGCTGCTAGTAGCTAGAAGCTCCTAGTAGCAAGGGCATCGCTACTAGCAACAAGGGCATCGCTACTAGTAGCAAGAAGCTCCTAGTAGCAAGGGCATCGCTACTAGCAACAAGGGCATCGCTACTAGTAGCTAGACGCCCCTAGTAGCAAGGGCATCGCTACTAGCAACAAGGGCATCGCTACTAGTAGCAAGAAGCTCCTAGTAGCAAGGGCATCGCTACTAGCAACAAGGGCATCGCTACTAGTAGCTAGACGCCCCTAGTAGCAAGGGCATCGCTACTAGCAACAAGGGCATCGCTACTAGTAGCTAGAAGCTCCTAGTAGCAAGGGCATCGCTACTAGCAACAAGGGCATCGCTACTAGTAGCTAGAAGCTCCTAGTAGCAAGGGCATCGCTACTAGCAACAAGGGCACCGCTACTAGTAGCAAGAAGCTCTCCTAGTAGCAAGGGCATCACTACTAGCAACAAGGGCATCGCTACTAGTAGCTAGACGCCCCTAGTAGCAAGGGCATCGCTGCTATCAACAAGGGCATCGCTACTAGTAGCTAGAAGCTCCTAGTAGCAAGGGCATCGCTACTAGCAACAAACAACCTAGGAAAAATAGACAAGCACACGTTAGCAGGCCAAAACGAAGCATCAGCCCCTGCAGGCTTCGTGGCAACCATGATATTTCAAGCATCGCGGTTCTGGTGCGCATCCGTCCACCCCCCATATACACCCCCGTCCATCCCGTGGTCAGTTTTGAAAGCCCTCCAAAACGGTCACAAAACGATTGCAACATGGCTTCTGACAACCGTTCCAGGAAGCATGGAGCAGCATCAGCCTCCTCCATGGTTCGTTCCAACCATCCAGTTTCATGCATTGCGCTTTTGGCGCGCAACAATCCTGCCGTGTTGGCCATGACTTGACAGTCTGGCGCATGCATTGTGCACATTTTGGACACCCAACACCATCGTATCAGCCCCGCAACACAGCTCCACTCACCTCCCAACGGGCTTCCGCGAAGCATGGAGCAGCACTACCCCCACCCATGCTTCGTTCTACTTGCGCACTGACCCGGAGCAGTCTGCAATGAAGCCTGTGGTGCAACCACCCAGCCCCATCCCCATGCACCCCCGTCTCCCTCCCCTCCACCTTCCCCAGCCCCCATGCGCCTCCCGTCCCCTCCCCAGCCCTGTCCCCCCACCCCTCCCTCTTCCCTCCCCACCCCGGCCCCACCCATGCGCCATGCGCCTCCCATCTCGCTCCCCTCCATCTTCCCTCCCCAGCCCCGTCCCCGCCCATGCACCTCCCATCTCGGTTCCCTCCATCTTCTTTCCCTAGCCCCGTCCCCACTCGATCCCGCAGCAGCAGATAGGCCTCATACAGAATCAAGTGGTGGTTTTTCCATGGATATGAGAGCGAGCAAGGTCAAAGCCGGCTCAGACCGTTCTGGACAAGCTATGACGCCCACCATTCCCCGATCGAATTTTTCAAATCTTTACCCTTCTCTCGACTTCTAGGAGTCGAGCGAGAGCTAATTTCGAACCCCACCAAGTCAGGATTGAGCCATTAGTAGTGTCCTTGCTCCTAGTAGCGATGCCAGGGGCCCCTAGTAGCTTCTTGCTCCTACTAGTAAGGCCAGGAACCCTTAGTAGCGTCCTTGCTCCTAGCAGCGATGGCAGGAGCCCCTAGTAGCGTCTTTGAGGCCAGGAGCCCCTAGTAGCCCTTTTGTGAGAAACGATTTTTCAGGGGACAAAGACGTGGGAGCGCCTGAACCCAGAGCTCGAGCGTGCCTTCTCTCGACAACTCGAGTTTCTCCTGCGTCCTTCCTACTGGCTTTTTCTTGCTACTTTAGTAGCAATGGCCTCCAACCTAATAATGAGGGCCTCCAACCTACTAGCTTCTTGTTACTGGCTCTTTCTTGCTACTAGCTAACTGCTGAGCTGCTACAGGTTCCCGTACTCAATTCTAAGAAGAAGGCGTCGACATGCGGCGACTTGCGCCAGGAGCCATGGGTGCGCGGCGAAGACGCGCCCCCACGGCCTTTTGAAGTTGCCCAAGAACTGCACTCCGCACAGCACCGCTTCATCCTCTTGAGCCGTGGTGTTATATAATCAATCTTTTTATTTTTGAACTGATGTTTAAGCTGACTAGTAGAAGTAGGTAGGCTCACCATGGCGTGCATTGCGCCGGTGGGAAGAGCGTGGTCACATACCACGTCACATGCCAGATGACGCATCGAAGACGCTCATGAAGTGGTGGAGTGCTCGGCTGTGCCAACCGGTTCTTCTCAACATTTCAGACTTAATCGGATGTAGTAGTAACAATGTTCGCTTCTAGGAACAAGTGCATCGCTACTAGGAACAAGTGCCTTACTAGTAGTGCATTTCAGACTTAATCGGATGCATTTGCAAGTGGTCGAGGCTAGGTTGGAGGCCATCGCTATTGGGTTGGAGCAGGTCATCGCTATTGTGTTCCGGGGATACTGACACTAAATCGACATGACACTAACTCTCAAGGGCTTTCCCAAATCCGAATTTAGCGGCAACTCTAGTCCTCGGAGTACCCAACGTGCCCTGGAACGGCGAGTCTTTTTGCCGCAAAAAGATGAATAACATAACTGCAATTGCAGTTCCAACCAACATGCGTAAAGATGAGAGGCTGCTTGATGCACGGCGCAATGCAAGCCGGACCTAGTTAGCTATTAAGTAGGGCCACTACTAGGCTTGGATGCAGAAGAACTCAAGCTTCGTCAAGAAAGCCCCCACCGCCTGAATAACCTTTCACATGATTGATTTTGTTTTTACATGTTGTTTTTACATTTTTATAACTTGTTTTGGTCTCGGCAATGATTCAAGTCTTTCTTTCAGGGTGTGGGACTGCGCAATGTGACCTAAGGAACAGCCACGGCCGAGGCCAAGGTGCTGCACAAAATGCATCTTGGACAAGGAAAATCGGAGCCGAAGCACGGGCATGAAATGCGAAAGGCATTGCTGCTAGTAGCTTCTTGTTACTAGTGGCAAGGCTAGGAGCTACTAGTAGTGTCTTTGCTCCTAGTAGCGATGCCCTTTGCTCCTAGGAAGTCGAGCTTGTAAATCAATCTTCATTCTTCCTCGTAACAACGTTTTGGATTACAGTACTTGTGTGACGAAAGATGATGAATTTGAGGCATGCCTGGAAGCCTCATCAGGATCCCTCATTGGTCAACTTGGCAAAGTTAAACAATCGTTCCTCGCACCCAAAGGATGTCCTTGACCCAAATCCTTTTTCAGACTGTTCCATTAGTTAAGTTTTCCAAAACATCCAGGAACCATATCGTTAGTATATGAGCTATGCTCATTGTCCTAAGTAGTAGCGTTCTTGAAGCTACTAGCTACCTCTTCTATTAGCTACCTAATCTTTACTAGCTACCTCTACTACCTCCTAGCCGCCTACCAGACAAATCATATGTATTGTGCCGGTTTTTTCTTGCCAGGTCTGATGGATGCCGATGACCGTGGTGTTCCTGAGCGCTTCGTGACGCTGCTGGAGGCCTTGGACGCGCATCCGCACTGGACGGCCGTCTGCAGCCAAGTGCGCATCTTCGGCACCGTCTCGGAGGCGAACGGGAGAAGCAAGTGCATCGCTAGTAGTAACAAGTGCCTTACTAGTAGTAACAAGAAGCTAGTAGTAACAAGTGCCTTACTAGTAGTAACAAGAAGCTAGTAGTAACAAGTGCCTTACTAGTAGTAACAAGAAGCTAGTAGTAACAAGTGCCTTACTAGTAGTAACAAGAAGCTAGTAGTAACAAGTGCCTTACTAGTAGTAACAAGAAGCTAGTAGTAACAAGTGCCTTACTAGTAGTAACAAGAAGCTAGTAGTAACAAGTGCCTTACTAGTAGTAACAAGAAGCTAGTAGTAACAAGTGCCTTACTAGTAGTAACAAGAAGCTAGTAGTAACAAGTGCCTTACTAGTAGTAACAAGAAGCTAGTAGTAACAAGTGCCTTACTAGTAGTAACAAGAAGCTAGTAGTAACAAGTGCCTTACTAGTAGTAACAAGAAGCTAGTAGTAACAAGTGCCTTACCAGTAGTAACAAGAAGCTAGTAGTAACAAGTGCCTTACTAGTAGTAACAAGAAGCTAGTAGTAACAAGTGCCTTACTAGTAGTAAGAAGAAGCTAGTAGTAACAAGAAGCTATATAGTAACAAGTGCCTTACTAGTAGTAACAAGAAGCTAGTAGTAACAAGTGCCTTACTAGTAGTAACAAGAAGCTAGTAGTAACAAGTGCCTTACTAGTAGTAACAAGAAGCTAGTAGTAACAAGTGCCTTACTAGTAGTAACAAGAAGCTAGTAGTAACAAGTGCCTTACTAGTAGTAACAAGAAGCTAGTAGTAACAAGTGCCTTACCAGTAGTAACAAGAAGCTAGTAGTAACAAGTGCCCTACTAGTAGTAACAAGAAGCTAGTAGTAACAAGTGCCTTACTAGTAGTAACAAGAAGCTAGTAGTAACAAGTGCCTTACTAGTAGTAACAAGAAGCTAGTAGTAACAAGTGCCTTACTAGTAGCAAGAAGAAGCTAGTAGTAACAAGTGCCTTACTAGTAGTAACAAGAGGCTAGTAGTAACAAGTGCCTTAATAGTAGTAACAAGAGGCTAGTAGTAACAATTGCCTTACTAGTAGTAACAAGAAGCTAGTAGTAACAAGTGCCTTACTAGTAGTAAGAAGAAGCTACTAGTAACAAGTGCCTTACTAGTAGTAACAAGAAGCTACCAGTAACAAGTGCCTTACTAGTAGTAACAAGAAGCTAGTAGTAACAAGTGCCTTACTAGTAGTAAGAAGAAGCTACTAGTAACAAGTGCCTTACTAGTAGTAACAAGAAGCTACCAGTAACAAGTGCCTTACTAGTAGTAACAAGAAGCTAGTAGTAACAAGTGCCTTACTAGTAGTAACAAGAAGCTACCAGTAACAAGTGCCTTACTAGTAGTAACAAGAAGCTAGTAGTAACAAGTGCCTTACTAGTAGTAACAAGAAGCTAGTAGTAACAAGTGCCCTAGTAGTAGTAACAAGAAGCTATTAGTAACAAGTGCCTTACTAGTAGTAACAAGAAGCTAGCAGTAACAAGTGCCTTACTAGTAGTAACAAGAAGCTAGTAGTAACAAGCGCCTTACTAGTAGTAACAAGAAGCTAGTAGTAACAAGTGCCCTACTAGTAGTAACAAGAAGCTAGTAGTAACAAGTGCCCTACTAGTAGTAACAAGAAGCTAGTAGTAACAAGTGCCTTACTAGTAGTAACAAGAAGCTAGTAGTAACAAGTGCCTTACTAGTAGTAACAAGAAGCTAGTAGTAACAAGTGCCTTACTAGTAGTAACAAGAAGCTAGTAGTAACAAGTGCCTTACTAGTAGTAACAAGTGCCTTACTAGTAGTAACAAGAAGCTAGTAGTAACAAGTGCCTTACTAGTAGTAACAAGAAGCTAGTAGTAACAAGTGCCCTACTAGTAGTAACAAGAAGCTAGTAGTAACAAGTGCCTTACTAGTAGTAACAAGAAGCTAGTAGTAACAAGTGCCTTACTAGTAGTAACAAGAAGCTAGTAGTAACAAGTGCCTTACTAGTAGCAACAAGAAGCTATTAGTAACAAATGCCTTACTAGTAGTAGGAAGAAGCTACTAGTAACAAGTGCATCGCTACTAGTAACAAGTGTCTTACTAGTAGTAACAAGAAGCAAGTAGTAACAAGTGCCTTACTAGTAGTAAGAAGAAGCTACTAGTAACAAGTGCATCGCTACTAGTAACAAGTGCCTTACTAGTAGTAACAAGAAGCTAGTAGTAACAAGTGCCTTACTAGTAGTCACAAGAAGCTAGTAGTACAAGTGCCTTACTAGTAGTAACAAGAAGCTAGTAGTAACAAGTGCCTTACTAGTAGTAACAAGAAGCTATTAGTAACAAGTGCCTTACTAGTAGTAACAAGAAGCTATTAGTAACAAGTGCCCTAGTAGTAGTAACAAGAAGCTATTAGTAACAAGTGCCTTACTAGTAGTACCAAGAAGCTAGTAGTAACAAGTGCCTTACTAGTAGTAACAAGAAGCTAGTAGTAACAAGTGCCTTACTAGTAGTAACAAGAAGCTACTAGGAACAAGTGCCTTACTAGTAGCAACAAGAAGCTAGTAGTAACAAGTGCCTTACTAGTAGTAACAAGAAGCTAGTAGTAACAAGTGCTTACTAGTAGTAGCAAGAAGCTAGTAGTAACAAGTGCCTTACTAGTAGTAACACGAAGCTAAGTGTAACAAGTGCCTTACTAGTAGTATCAAGAAGCTAGTAGCAACAAGTGCCTTACTAGTAGTAGCAAGAAGCTAGTAGTAACAAGTGCCTTACTAGTAGTAACAAGAAGCTAGTAGTAACAAGTGCCTTACTAGTAGTAACAAGAAGCTAGTAGCAACCAAGTGCCTTAGTAGTAGTAACAAGAAGCTAGTAGTAACAAGTGCCTTACCAGTAGTAGCAAGAAGTTAGTAGTAACAAGTGCCTTACTAGTAGTAACAATAAGCTAGTAGTAACAAGTGCCTTTCTAGTAGTAACAAGAAGCTAGTAGTAACAAGTGCCTTACTAGTAGTAGCAAGAAGCTACTAGTAACAAGTGCCTTACTAGTAGTAACAAGAAGCTAGTAGTAACAAGTGCCTTACTAGTAGTAACAAGAAGCTAGTAGTAACAAGTGCCAACTAGTAGTAACAAGAAGCTAGTAGTAACAAGTGCCTTACTAGTAGTAACAAGAAGCTAGTAGTAACAAGTGCCTTACTAGTAGTAACAAGAAGCTAGTAGTAACAAGTGCCTTACTAGTAGCAACAAGAAGCTAGTAGTAACAAGTGCCTTACTAGCAGTAACAAGAAGCTAGTAGTAACAAGTGCCTTACTAGTAGTAACCAGAAGCTAGTAGTAACAAGTGCCTTACTAGTAGTAACAAGAAGCTAGTAGTAACAAGTTCCTTACTAGTAGTAACACGAAGCTAGTAGTAACAAGTGCCTCACTAGTAGGAACAAGAAGCTAGTAGTAACAAGTGCCTTACTAGTAGTAACAAGAAGCTAATAGTAACAAGTGCGTTACTAGTAGTAACAAGAAGCTAGTAGTAACAAGTGCCTTACTAGTATTAACAAGAAGCTAGTAGTAACAAGTGCCTTACTAGTAGTAACAAGAAGCTAGTAGTAACAAGTGCCTTACTAGTAGTAACCAGAAGCTAGTAGTAACAAGTGCCTTACTAGTAGTAACAAGTTCCTTACTAGTAGTAACAAGAAGCTAGTAGTAACAAGCGCCTTACTAGTAGTAACAAGAAGCTAGTAGTAACAAGTGCCTTACTAGTATTAACAAGAAGCTAGTAGTAACAAGTGCCTTACTAGTATTAACAAGAAGCTAGTAGTAACAAGTGCCTTACTAGTAGTAACAAGAAGCTAGTAGCAACAAGTGCCTTACTAGTAGTAACAAGAAGCTAGTAGTAACAAGTGCCTTACTAGTAGTAACAAGAAGCTAGTAGTAACAAGTGCCTTACTAGTAGTAACAAGAAGCTAGTAGTAACAAGTGCCTTACTAGTAGTAACAAGAAGCTAGTAGTAACAAGTGCCTTACTAGTAGTAGCAAGTTCCTTACTAGTAGTAGCAAGAAGCTAGTAGTAACAAGCGCCTTACTAGTAGTAACAAGAAGCTAGTAGTAACAAGTGCCTTACTAGTATTAACAAGAAGCTAGTAGTAACAAGTGCCTTACTAGTAGTAACAAGAAGCTAGTAAAATCAAGTTCCTTACTAGTAGTAACAAGAAGCTACTAGGAACAAGTGCCTTACCAGTAGTAACAAGAAGCTAGTAGTAACAAGTGCCTGACTAGTAGTAACAAGAAGCTAGTAGTAACAAGTGCCTTACTAGTAGTAAGAAAGAAGCTATTAGTAACAAGTGCCTTACTAGTAGTAGCAAGAAGCTATGGTGAACGCGTGCCTTACTAGTAGTAGCAAGAAGCTATTAGTAACAAGTGCCTTACTAGTACTAGCAAGAAGCTATTAGTAACAAGTGCCTTACTGGTAGTAGCAAGAAGCTAGTAGTAACAAGTGCCTTACTAGTAGTAGCAAGAAGCTATTAGTAACAAGTGCCTTACTAGTAGTAACAAGAAGCTAGTAGTAACAAGTGCCTTACTAGTAGTAACAAGAAGCTAGTAGTAACAAGTGCCTTACTAGTAGTAACAAGAAGCTAGTAGTAACAAGTGCCTTACTAGTAGTAACAAGAAGCTAGTAGTAACAAGTGCCTTACTAGTAGTAGCAAGAAGCTAGTAGTAACAAGTGCCTTACTAGTAGTAACAAGAAGCTATTAGTAACAAGTGCCTTACTAGTAGTAACAAGAAGCTAGTAGTAACAGGTGCCTTACTAGTAGTAACAAGAAGCTAGTAGTAACAAGTGCCTTACTAGTAGTAACAAGAAGCTAGTAGTAACAAGTGCCTTACTAGTAGTAACAAGAAGCTAGTAGTAACAAGTGCCTTACTAGTAGTAACAAGAAGCTAGTAGTAACAAGTGCCTTACTAGTAGTAACAAGAAGCTAGTAGTAACAAGTGCCTTACTAGTAGTAACAAGAAGCTAGTAGTAACAAGTGCCTTACTAGTAGTAACAAGAAGCTAGTAGTAACAAGTGCCTTACTAGTAGTAACAAGAAGCTAGTAGTAACAAGTGCCTTACTAGTAGTAACAAGAAGCTAGTAGTAACAAGTGCCTTACCAGTAGTAACAAGAAGCTAGTAGCAACAAGTGCCTTACTAGTAGTAACAAGAAGCTAGTAGTAACAAGTGCCTTACTAGTAGTAAGAAGAACCTAGTAGTAACAAGAAGCTATATAGTAACAAGTGCCTTACTAGTAGTAACAAGAAGCTAGTAGTAACAAGTGCCTTACTAGTAGTAACAAGAAGCTAGTAGTAACAAGTGCCTTACTAGTAGTAACAAGAAGCTAGTAGTAACAAGTGCCTTACTAGTAGTAACAAGAAGCTAGTAGTAACAAGTGCCTTACTAGTAGTAACAAGAAGCTAGTAGTAACAAGTGCCTTACCAGTAGTAACAAGAAGCTAGTAGTAACAAGTGCCCTACTAGTAGTAACAAGAAGCTAGTAGTAACAAGTGCCTTACTAGTAGTAACAAGAAGCTAGTAGTAACAAGTGCCTTACTAGTAGTAACAAGAAGCTAGTAGTAACAAGTGCCTTACTAGTAGCAAGAAGAAGCTAGTAGTAACAAGTGCCTTACTAGTAGTAACAAGAGGCTAGTAGTAACAAGTGCCTTACTAGTAGTAACAAGAGGCTAGTAGTAACAATTGCCTTACTAGTAGTAACAAGAAGCTAGTAGTAACAAGTGCCTTACTAGTAGTAAGAAGAAGCTACTAGTAACAAGTGCCTTACTAGTAGTAACAAGAAGCTACCAGTAACAAGTGCCTTACTAGTAGTAACAAGAAGCTAGTAGTAACAAGTGCCTTACTAGTAGTAGCAAGCAGCTAGTAGTAACAAGTGCCTTACTAGTAGTAAGAAGAAGCTACTAGTAACAAGTGCCTTACTAGTAGTAACAAGAAGCTACCAGTAACAAGTGCCTTACTAGTAGTAACAAGAAGCTAGTAGTAACAAGTGCCTTACTAGTAGTAACAAGAAGCTACCAGTAACAAGTGCCTTACTAGTAGTAACAAGAAGCTAGTAGTAACAAGTGCCTTACTAGTAGTAACAAGAAGCTAGTAGTAACAAGTGCCCTAGTAGTAGTAACAAGAAGCTATTAGTAACAAGTGCCTTACTAGTAGTAACAAGAAGCTAGCAGTAACAAGTGCCTTACTAGTAGTAACAAGAAGCTAGTAGTAACAAGTGCCTTACTAGTAGTAACAAGAAGCTAGTAGTAACAAGTGCCCTACTAGTAGTAACAAGAAGCTAGTAGTAACAAGTGCCCTTACTAGTAGTAACAAGAAGCTAGTAGTAACAAGTGCCTTACTAGTAGTAACAAGAAGCTAGTAGTAACAAGTGCCTTACTAGTAGTAACAAGAAGCTAGTAGTAACAAGTGCCTTACTAGTAGTAACAAGAAGCTAGTAGTAACAAGTGCCTTACTAGTAGTAACAAGTGCCTTACTAGTAGTA
>CAXIVM010001869.1:0-28729 GCA_964035705.1 Porites rus | reverse complement strand
TTATTTGGTGGCTCCTAAAGGAGCCGGTAGTTGAATAAGCGGGGCGAGTTTTACTTGCCACTGACTTTCTTGTTGACTGTTTTTTAACCGAGGCTTTGCTTTCTTTTCGCTTTCTTAGGCAACGGCTTCTTTGTAGCAGTCTTCTTTGGCACGAGAGGTGTCTTCTTCTTGCTGCTGGAAACTTTCTTACCCGGCGATTTCTTGGTTTTCTCGGCTGGTTTGCGGGCGGTCTTTTCTTTCGCGGCGACCTTCTTTATTTTTGGTTTGTTGGCTGGATCGGCGGTTTTGGTCTTCTTCGCCGGGTCTTTGGTTGCCTTTGCTTTCTGTACTTCTTTGTTGACCTTGAAAGAACCTGAAGCTCCGGACCCTTTGGTGTTGATAAATTGACCACTCTCCACGCCTCTCTTAAGAGCCATTTTAATAAAATGACTTGCTTTGTCTCCCACTTTGAAATGGTTCTTAACGTACTTGTCGACAGCCTGACGCGAGGAACCATTACGATCTTTCAGGGCGTGAAGGGCTTGTATGATCATTTCTGCATACTTAGGGTGTTCGGGCCGGCTGTTTAGAAGCTTTCTTCTGGGTGCTTTTGGCAGACATGTCTCGTTATTGTCTCCACAGCGATAGCTAATGTTGGTTACTTGCGCAACTCTTTTCTTAAGTTGTTATAGCGGACCGCAGAGGGATCAGTTACTACTGATCGCGATAGATCTGTAACCTCTAAGACGTTTGCTAAGTTCTTTGAAAATGAGATGGATTGTAAACGTCAACTTAGGAAGACAGGCAGAGAGATTAACTGAACGAATAAGGAGATGTTGGGCGCAATCACTAATTTTTGGTAAGCTTAGAGATACTAGTACTCTACTGTGTCCTGTGCAGCACTTGTGTTGTGTGTATTATCGCGAAAAACCTGTAACGGCGTAGAGTATGAGAATTATGTCTGTCTCATTTCACTAGTAACTAAAAAAGAAACAAGTAGAGACAAGGTAAGAAGTAGTTTATTGGCCATTAACTTTTATTGTCAGGTGGTGGCTCCTAAAGGAGCCGTTTTGTGTTGTGAGATTGTCAGAAACCGAGCTGAGCTGTTATGCACGTTCGCCCCGGATCCTACGAGCCAACTGGATATCTTTAGGCATGATGGTGACACGTTTAGCGTGAATGGCGCAAAGGTTGGTGTCCTCGAAAAGACCGACCAGGTAGGCTTCGCTAGCCTCTTGAAGAGCCAGCACGGCTGAGCTTTGAAAGCGCAAGTCGGTCTTGAAATCCTGAGCGATTTCTCGAACAAGACGCTGAAACGGTAACTTGCGAATCAGCAACTCGGTGGACTTCTGATAACGACGGATCTCTCTGAGGGCCACTGTTCCTGGCCTGTAACGGTGCGGTTTTTCACGCCACCAGTAGCAGGAGCGCTCTTTCGAGCTGCCTTAGTAGCCAGCTGTTTACGAGGCGCTTTTCCTCCGGTGGACTTTCTCGCTGTTTGTTTGGTTCGGGCCATGACTGTGAAACTGATGTTCAGAAGATTAAAGGCTCTATGTGAAAGCTTGGCAATTTTTATGGCCGCGATTTATCAGGAGGCTGTCGCAAGCCGATTGGATATTTAAGAATTTATGTATTTCTGATTGGTTCGGCTTCGGAGACACCCTGCTTTGATTTGCATGCCTTACAATAGACAGTGGGGCGAAAGAAAATTATAATATTCTTTTGTTGTCCTTTTACTAAGAACAAATCTATGTAAACACAAGAAATAATGTTTCCCGAGAGGTCAGATTGAAGGGTATAGATTGAAAAGCAATTTCTGTTCTGCAGTGATTTAACATAGTACGAGACCTGTCCCTTTTTAAACCTTGACGATAATTCAGACAACCGAGAATGTCCGGTCGCGGCAAAGGAGGTAAAGGCTTGGGCAAAGGTGGTGCTAAGCGTCATCGTAAGATTCTACGCGATAATATCCAAGGAATTACCAAGCCAGCGATCCGTCGTCTCGCTCGCCGTGGGGGTGTAAAGCGAATTTCTGGACTGATCTACGAGGAGACACGCGGTGTTCTGAAAGTTTTCCTTGAGAACGTTATCCGCGATGCCGTGACCTACACCGAGCACGCCAAGCGTAAGACCGTTACAGCCATGGACGTAGTATACGCTCTGAAACGACAAGGACGTACTCTGTACGGTTTTGGGGGTTAGAATACACTGTGATCCCTGATCAACACTTAAACCAACGGCCTCTTTTAGGAGCCAACAAATGTATGAAAAGCTCTGACCAAATACGTGATAAGAGAATTTGTTTTCATTACGATCATTGCCGAAGGTTTATACACATATGAACAAGACAACATACACCTGAAATCGATTCAGCGCTTTATTTACTGGGTGCGTCCACGCGAGTTTTTTCTTTTTTTGTGACTTTACAGCAGCGCAGTCGTTACTTATAAAGGGAAATTATTTTTCCGTCTAGATTAGCCTCATAGCTCTTTGCGGGGCGTACAATACTGTAAAGCTTTTGTCTTTAGTTAGTGAATAAACTGTTGCTGTACGTTGTTGTTGTCGCAGAATTAAGAGAGCAAGCTGGTTTGTGTCGTTACCGACGACGGTTTATAACTGTGTCTGTTTATTTTACGTAAACAGCTTATGTACTGAATGAAATCACGACGATCTCTTGTAATTTTGACGCAAAGAAAACAATATTTCAAGCTCAGTAGTAGCAGCAATGTT
Organism: Porites rus; assembly: GCA_964035705.1. Taxonomy (NCBI): domain Eukaryota; kingdom Metazoa; phylum Cnidaria; class Anthozoa; order Scleractinia; family Poritidae; genus Porites; species Porites rus. The sequence goes on along the minus strand of CAXIVM010001869.1, from coordinate 26,020 downwards.
TGTTCCCGGTTGCTAGGAATGCGATGAATTGTGTACTCGTTTAAAAAGATCAGAAAGTTGTTCGATTGTCGCTTGGTATGTACCTCGAAGTTCGTATAAAAACCTGTTGGAAACAGCGCGAATGAAACCTGCATAAAAAGCAAACGCAATTTCAACTTTCATGATATAATCACATCAGTCTTTAAATTCATGTTACACCGAGCTAAACTGACCTAAGGACTGGTTTCAGTTTCAAGCAATGTTGTGGTTGCTGTTGTTTCTTTCTTACATGCTATAGCCGAAATAACGCTAAATATGCTTTGGTATACGCATTTATGAACAAAACTAGGAACATGGAACCATGCAAAAACAAGTAGAAATAGCAAGTTTCCGCGAGACATAATTATTTGCGGCTAAGTATCCATCCAGTTATTAATCCCAAACTGAGACGGCGAATACTATTTGGGGGTAGATTACAAATTTATATCGTGATTGGTCATGACTTTATTCTAGACTTGGTGGCTCCTAAAAGAGCCGTTTGTATTTATGGTTGTTGCCGTCGCTTAGTGTTGTTTCTTCTCTGTCTTTTTAGGTAGTAATACTGCCTGAATGTTGGGAAGAACACCGCCTTGAGCGATGGTGACACCGGCAAGGAGTTTGTTTAATTCTTCGTCATTTCGCACAGCCAACTGGAGGTGACGAGGAATGATTCTTGACTTCTTGTTGTCGCGTGCTGCGTTTCCTGCTAACTCGAGGATCTCAGCACTCAGATACTCAAGTACGGCAGCCAAGTACACGGGAGCACCGGCTCCGACGCGTTCAGCGTAGTTGCCTTTACGAAGAAGGCGATGGATGCGACCAACAGGAAATTGTAGTCCTGCCCTGGAAGAACGAGTCTTTGACTTGGTGCCCTGGGCTTTACCTTTTCCTCGTCCGGTCATTTTGTCGACTAACTCGTATATTAAGTTTCAGTTTAAGTTTCAGGAGACTGTTTTCCAAGACATAACTTCGGCCGCCATAATTTATCACGCGCGGACTGCGTTTCGTGGATCAGATTGCACCAATCAAAAGTCTAACATTGGCTCATAAAAAGAAATTCTAGCCTTGCAATTGTTTCTCTTTGTGTCGATTGGCGGCACGCTCCATTGTTTACACCGAGAAAAACAAAACACCAATCACCGACGAGAACTTGCGATCCGCATATTAATTGATCCTATTGAATTTGGCAAACATAAATAGAAAACTGTGATATCCCGAATTAGCAAACTCGATTTCGAAAAGGCAGAGATATCTTTCTTTACCATGGCACCTAAACCGATTGCAGCTAAAAAAGGAGAGAAGAAGAGCGGCGGTAAGGCAAAATCCACGTCGGGCGACAGTACGAAAAAACGGCGATCGAAACGGAAGGAGAGTTATGCGATCTACATCTACAAAGTGTTAAAGCAGGTACATCCTGACACCGGAATCTCCAGCAAAGCAATGGGTATCATGAACTCTTTCGTGAACGATATCTTCGAGCGCATTGCTACAGAATCCTCCCGTCTAGCCCACTACAACAAGAAGTCCACTATCAGCTCCCGCGAGATTCAGACAGCCATCAGACTGCTCCTTCCAGGAGAACTCGCAAAGCACGCAGTCAGTGAGGGTACCAAGGCCGTCACGAAGTACACTAGTAGCAAGTGAAAACCATTCTTCAATACCAGATCTAAACAACGGCTCTTTTAGGAGCCACCAAATGTCAAAAAAAGCAATGATCAACACTCAACACGGTTTCTTAGAGTTTTCAATCGTCATTATAAACCCCGACACTCGCTCGCTCGCACACTTGCTCCCATTAAAACGAACAAATCATTCCTCTATTTCCCCGTTCAACTTTACTTTTTACATAAAAAAAAAAAACAACAACAACAACAACAACAAAAAACAGATAAAGGTTTTAAAAGATGATTTTTATGTAAGCAAGGAGAAAAGAAGAAAAAAAAAAGAAACAAATAAACGATTGCTGGGTGACAACACGCACCGAGCCAAACAGTTTCCGCAGGATCTCCTTCCAGCGCGATGACCACTACACCACGCCAGAGAATCAACTGACGTAATTCGTAAAACAACGTTACTTAAAAGTGTTACAGGCATGAACAGGTCACTTCGGTACTGCACTTGAGAACAAGAGAACGGTTTACCAGGCTGCAAATATATATTTTCCGGGATGTAAGGGTTTTAATACTTCAAATCAGTTAAGCGGGAGGGATTCTGACTATTCAATATTGATGTTTACGGTAGTTTTCATTACCCGGATACCTGATAACCAGTTTCTTGACTAAGGTGCATGTACTGACCACTTCGAATAAAAAAGTATTTATCTTATCTGATCTGATCTGATCTGATCTGATCTTATGGAGTGGCTTTTGTTTACTCTTTTAAGGCGTCTCTAAGCCGCGGTTCAAGTAACCTTCTGCTCAACAAAAACGAAATCAGTTTCGGCAAAGGAGAAATAAATACTGTGCTATAGGTGACGGTGACCTAAGGTCAACATACTAGAGGTGATATTGGTGATGACTTTACTTTATTTGGTGGCTCCTAAAGGAGCCGGTAGTTGAATAAGCGGGCGAGTTTTACTTGCCACTGACTTTCTTGTTGACTGTTTTTTTAACCGAGGCTTTGCTTTCTTTCGCTTTCTTAGGCAACGGCTTCTTTGTAGCAGTCTTCTTTGGCACGAGAGGTGTCTTCTTCTTGCTGCTGGAAACTTTCTTACCCGGCGATTTCTTGGTTTTCTCGGCTGGTTTGCGGGCGGTCTTTTCTTTCGCGGCGACCTTCTTTATTTTTGGTTTGTTGGCTGGATCGGCGGTTTTTGGTCTTCTTCGCCGGGTCTTTGGTTTGCCTTTGCTTTCTGTACTTCTTTGTTGACCTTGAAAGAACCTGAAGCTCCGGACCCTTTGGTGTTGATAAATTGACCACTCTCCACGCCTCTCTTAAGAGCCATTTTAATAAAATGACTTGCTTTGTCTCCCACTTTGAAATGGTTCTTAACGTACTTGTCGACAGCCTGACGCGAGGAACCATTACGATCTTTCAGGGCGTGAAGGGCTTGTATGATCATTTCTGCATACTTAGGGTGTTTCGGCCGGCTGTTTAGAAGCTTTCTTCTGGGTGCTTTTGGCAGACATGTCTCGTTATTGTCTCCACAGCGATAGCTAATGTTGGTTACTTGCGCAACTCTTTTCTTAAGTTGTTATAGCGGACCGCAGAGGGATCAGTTACTACTGATCGCGATAGATCTGTAACCTCTAAGACGTTTGCTAAGTTCTTTGAAAATGAGATGGATTGTAAACGTCAACTTAGGAAGACAGGCAGAGAGATTAACTGAACGAATAAGGAGATGTTGGGCGCAATCACTAATTTTTTGGTAAGCTTAGAGATACTAGTACTCTACTGTGTCCTGTGCAGCACTTGTGTTGTGTGTATTATCGCGAAAAACCTGTAACGGCGTAGAGTATGAGAATTATGTCTGTCTCATTTCACTAGTAACTAAAAAGAAACAAGTAGAGACAAGGTAAGAAGTAGTTTATTGGCCATTAACTTTTATTGTCAGGTGGTGGCTCCTAAAGGAGCCGTTTGTGTTGTGAGATTGTCAGAACCGAGCTGAGCTGTTATGCACGTTCGCCCCGGATCCTACGAGCCAACTGGATATCTTTAGGCATGATGGTGACACGTTTAGCGTGAATGGCGCAAAGGTTGGTGTCCTCGAAAAGACCGACCAGGTAGGCTTCGCTAGCCTCTTGAAGAGCCAGCACGGCTGAGCTTTGAAAGCGCAAGTCGGTCTTGAAATCCTGAGCGATTTCTCGAACAAGACGCTGAAACGGTAACTTGCGAATCAGCAACTCGGTGGACTTCTGATAACGACGGATCTCTCTGAGGGCCACTGTTCCTGGCCTGTAACGGTGCGGTTTTTTCACGCCACCAGTAGCAGGAGCGCTCTTTCGAGCTGCCTTAGTAGCCAGCTGTTTACGAGGCGCTTTTCCTCCGGTGGACTTTCTCGCTGTTTGTTTGGTTCGGGCCATGACTGTGAAACTGATGTTCAGAAGATTAAAGGCTCTATGTGAAAGCTTGGCAATTTTTATGGCCGCGATTTATCAGGAGGCTGTCGCAAGCCGATTGGATATTTAAGAATTTATGTATTTCTGATTGGTTCGGCTTCGGAGACACCCTGCTTTGATTTGCATGCCTTACAATAGACAGTGGGGCGAAAGAAAATTATAATATTCTTTTGTTGTCCTTTTACTAAGAACAAATCTATGTAAACACAAGAAATAATGTTTTCCCGAGAGGTCAGATTGAAGGGTATAGATTGAAAAGCAATTTCTGTTCTGCAGTGATTTTAACATAGTACGAGACCTGTCCCTTTTTAAAACCTTGACGATAATTCAGACAACCGAGAATGTCCGGTCGCGGCAAAGGAGGTAAAGGCTTGGGCAAAGGTGGTGCTAAGCGTCATCGTAAGATTCTACGCGATAATATCCAAGGAATTACCAAGCCAGCGATCCGTCGTCTCGCTCGCCGTGGGGGTGTAAAGCGAATTTCTGGACTGATCTACGAGGAGACACGCGGTGTTCTGAAAGTTTCCTTGAGAACGTTATCCGCGATGCCGTGACCTACACCGAGCACGCCAAGCGTAAGACCGTTACAGCCATGGACGTAGTATACGCTCTGAAACGACAAGGACGTACTCTGTACGGTTTTTGGGGGTTAGAATACACTGTGATCCCTGATCAACACTTAAACCAACGGCTCTTTTAGGAGCCAACAAATGTATGAAAAGCTCTGACCAAATACGTGATAAGAGAATTTGTTTTCATTACGATCATTGCCGAAGGTTTATACACATATGAAACAAGACAACATACACCTGAAATCGATTCAGCGCTTTATTTACTGGGTGCGTCCACGCGAGTTTTTTCTTTTTTTGTGACTTTACAGCAGCGCAGTCGTTACTTATAAAGGGAAATTATTTTTTCCCGTCTAGATTAGCCTCATAGCTCTTTGCGGGGCGTACAATACTGTAAAGCTTTTGTCTTTAGTTAGTGAATAAACTGTTGCTGTACGTTGTTGTTGTCGCAGAATTAAGAGAGCAAGCTGGTTTGTGTCGTTACCGACGACGGTTTATACTGTGTCTGTTTATTTTACGTAAACAGCTTATGTACTGAATGAAATCACGACGATCTCTTGTAATTTTGACGCAAAGAAAACAATATTTCAAGCTCAGTAGTAGCAGCAATGTTTGTTCCCGGTTGCTAGGGAATGCGATGAATTGTGTACTCGTTTAAAAAGATCAGAAAGTTGTTCGATTGTCGCTTGGTATGTACCTCGAAGTTCGTATAAAAACCTGTTGAAACAGCGCGAATGAAACCTGCATAAAAAGCAAACGCAATTTCAACTTTCATGATATAATCACATCAGTCTTTAAATTTCATGTTACACCGAGCTAAACTGACCTAAGACTGGTTTCAGTTTCAAGCAATGTTGTGGTTGCTGTTGTTTCTTTCTTACATGCTATAGCCGAAATAACGCTAAATATGCTTTGGTATACGCATTTATGAACAAAACTAGGAACATGGAACCATGCAAAAAACAAGTAGAAAATAGCAAGTTTCCGCGAGACATAATTATTTGCGGCTAAGTATCCATCCAGTTATTAATCCCAAACTGAGACGGCGAATACTATTTGGGGGGTAGATTACAAATTTATATCGTGATTGGTCATGACTTTATTCTAGACTTGGTGGCTCCTAAAGAGCCGTTTGTATTTATGGTTGTTGCCGTCGCTTAGTGTTGTTTCTTCTCTGTCTTTTTAGGTAGTAATACTGCCTGAATGTTGGGAAGAACACCGCCTTGAGCGATGGTGACACCGGCAAGGAGTTTGTTTAATTCTTCGTCATTTCGCACAGCCAACTGGAGGTGACGAGGAATGATTCTTGACTTCTTGTTGTCGCGTGCTGCGTTTCCTGCTAACTCGAGGATCTCAGCACTCAGATACTCAAGTACGGCAGCCAAGTACACGGGAGCACCGGCTCCGACGCGTTCAGCGTAGTTGCCTTTACGAAGAAGGCGATGGATGCGACCAACAGGAAATTGTAGTCCTGCCCTGGAAGAACGAGTCTTTGACTTGGTGCCCTGGGCTTTACCTTTTCCTCGTCCGGTCATTTTGTCGACTAACTCGTATATTAAGTTTCAGTTTAAGTTCAGGAGACTGTTTTCCAAGACATAACTTCGGCCGCCATAATTTATCACGCGCGGACTGCGTTTCGTGGATCAGATTGCACCAATCAAAAGTCTAACATTGGCTCATAAAAAGAAATTCTAGCCTTGCAATTGTTCTCTTTGTGTCGATTGGCGGCACGCTCCATTGTTTACACCGAGAAAAACAAAACACCAATCACCGACGAGAACTTGCGATCCGCATATTAATTGATCCTATTGAATTTGGCAACATAAATAGAAACTGTGATATCCCGAATTAGCAAACTCGATTTCGAAAAGGCAGAGATATCTTTCTTTACCATGGCACCTAAACCGATTGCAGCTAAAAAAGGAGAGAAGAAGAGCGGCGGTAAGGCAAAATCCACGTCGGGCGACAGTACGAAAAAACGGCGATCGAAACGGAAGGAGAGTTATGCGATCTACATCTACAAAGTGTTAAAGCAGGTACATCCTGACACCGGAATCTCCAGCAAAGCAATGGGTATCATGAACTCTTTCGTGAACGATATCTTCGAGCGCATTGCTACAGAATCCTCCCGTCTAGCCCACTACAACAAGAAGTCCACTATCAGCTCCCGCGAGATTCAGACAGCCATCAGACTGCTCCTTCCAGGAGAACTCGCAAAGCACGCAGTCAGTGAGGGTACCAAGGCCGTCACGAAGTACACTAGTAGCAAGTGAAAACCATTCTTCAATACCAGATCTAAACAACGGCTCTTTTAGGAGCCACCAAATGTCAAAAAAAGCAATGATCAACACTCAACACGGTTTCTTAGAGTTTTCAATCGTCATTATAAACCCCGACACTCGCTCGCTCGCACACTTGCTCCCATTAAAACGAACAAATCATTCCTCTATTTCCCCGTTCAACTTTACTTTTTACATAAAAAAAAAAAACAACAACAACAACAACAACAAAAAACAGATAAAGGTTTTAAAAGATGATTTTTATGTAAGCAAGGAGAAAAGAAGAAAAAAAAAAGAAACAAATAAACGATTGCTGGGTGACAACACGCACCGAGCCAAACAGTTTCCGCAGGATCTCCTTCCCAGCGCGATGACCACTACACCACGCCAGAGAATCAACTGACGTAATTCGTAAAACAACGTTACTTAAAAGTGTTACAGGCATGAACAGGTCACTTCGGTACTGCACTTGAGAACAAGAGAACGGTTTACCAGGCTGCAAATATATATTTTCCGGGATGTAAGGGTTTTAATACTTCAAATCAGTTAAGCGGGAGGGATTCTGACTATTCAATATTGATGTTTACGGTAGTTTTCATTACCCGGATACCTGATAACCAGTTTCTTGACTAAGGTGCATGTACTGACCACTTCGAATAAAAAGTATTTATCTTATCTGATCTGATCTGATCTGATCTGATCTTATGGAGTGGCTTTTGTTTACTCTTTTAAGGCGTCTCTAAGCCGCGGTTCAAGTAACCTTCTGCTCAACAAAAACGAAATCAGTTTCGGCAAAGGAGAAATAAATACTGTGCTATAGGTGACGGTGACCTAAGGTCAACATACTAGAGGTGATATTGGTGATGACTTTACTTTATTTGGTGGCTCCTAAAGGAGCCGGTAGTTGAATAAGCGGGCGAGTTTTACTTGCCACTGACTTTCTTGTTGACTGTTTTTTTAACCGAGGCTTTGCTTTCTTTCGCTTTCTTAGGCAACGGCTTCTTTGTAGCAGTCTTCTTTGGCACGAGAGGTGTCTTCTTCTTGCTGCTGGAAACTTTCTTACCCGGCGATTTCTTGGTTTTCTCGGCTGGTTTGCGGGCGGTCTTTTCTTTCGCGGCGACCTTCTTTATTTTTGGTTTGTTGGCTGGATCGGCGGTTTTGGTCTTCTTCGCCGGGTCTTTGGTTGCCTTTGCTTTCTGTACTTCTTTGTTGACCTTGAAAGAACCTGAAGCTCCGGACCCTTTGGTGTTGATAAATTGACCACTCTCCACGCCTCTCTTAAGAGCCATTTTAATAAAATGACTTGCTTTGTCTCCCACTTTGAAATGGTTCTTAACGTACTTGTCGACAGCCTGACGCGAGGAACCATTACGATCTTTCAGGGCGTGAAGGGCTTGTATGATCATTTCTGCATACTTAGGGTGTTCGGCCGGCTGTTTAGAAGCTTTCTTCTGGGTGCTTTTGGCAGACATGTCTCGTTATTGTCTCCACAGCGATAGCTAATGTTGGTTACTTGCGCAACTCTTTTCTTAAGTTGTTATAGCGGACCGCAGAGGGATCAGTTACTACTGATCGCGATAGATCTGTAACCTCTAAGACGTTTGCTAAGTTCTTTGAAAATGAGATGGATTGTAAACGTCAACTTAGGAAGACAGGCAGAGAGATTAACTGAACGAATAAGGAGATGTTGGGCGCAATCACTAATTTTTTGGTAAGCTTAGAGATACTAGTACTCTACTGTGTCCTGTGCAGCACTTGTGTTGTGTGTATTATCGCGAAAAACCTGTAACGGCGTAGAGTATGAGAATTATGTCTGTCTCATTTCACTAGTAACTAAAAAAGAAACAAGTAGAGACAAGGTAAGAAGTAGTTTATTGGCCATTAACTTTTATTGTCAGGTGGTGGCTCCTAAAGGAGCCGTTTGTGTTGTGAGATTGTCAGAACCGAGCTGAGCTGTTATGCACGTTCGCCCCGGATCCTACGAGCCAACTGGATATCTTTAGGCATGATGGTGACACGTTTAGCGTGAATGGCGCAAAGGTTGGTGTCCTCGAAAAGACCGACCAGGTAGGCTTCGCTAGCCTCTTGAAGAGCCAGCACGGCTGAGCTTTGAAAGCGCAAGTCGGTCTTGAAATCCTGAGCGATTTCTCGAACAAGACGCTGAAACGGTAACTTGCGAATCAGCAACTCGGTGGACTTCTGATAACGACGGATCTCTCTGAGGGCCACTGTTCCTGGCCTGTAACGGTGCGGTTTTTTCACGCCACCAGTAGCAGGAGCGCTCTTTCGAGCTGCCTTAGTAGCCAGCTGTTTACGAGGCGCTTTTCCTCCGGTGGACTTTCTCGCTGTTTGCTTGGTTCGGGCCATGACTGTGAAACTGATGTTCAGAAGATTAAAGGCTCTATGTGAAAGCTTGGCAATTTTTATGGCCGCGATTTATCAGGAGGCTGTCGCAAGCCGATTGGATATTTAAGAATTTATGTATTTCTGATTGGTTCGGCTTCGGAGACACCCTGCTTTGATTTGCATGCCTTACAATAGACAGTGGGGCGAAAGAAAATTATAATATTCTTTTGTTGTCCTTTTACTAAGAACAAATCTATGTAAACACAAGAAATAATGTTTCCCGAGAGGTCAGATTGAAGGGTATAGATTGAAAAGCAATTTCTGTTCTGCAGTGATTTAACATAGTACGAGACCTGTCCCTTTTTAAACCTTGACGATAATTCAGACAACCGAGAATGTCCGGTCGCGGCAAAGGAGGTAAAGGCTTGGGCAAAGGTGGTGCTAAGCGTCATCGTAAGATTCTACGCGATAATATCCAAGGAATTACCAAGCCAGCGATCCGTCGTCTCGCTCGCCGTGGGGGTGTAAAGCGAATTTCTGGACTGATCTACGAGGAGACACGCGGTGTTCTGAAAGTTTTCCTTGAGAACGTTATCCGCGATGCCGTGACCTACACCGAGCACGCCAAGCGTAAGACCGTTACAGCCATGGACGTAGTATACGCTCTGAAACGACAAGGACGTACTCTGTACGGTTTTGGGGGTTAGAATACACTGTGATCCCTGATCAACACTTAAACCAACGGCTCTTTTAGGAGCCAACAAATGTATGAAAAGCTCTGACCAAATACGTGATAAGAGAATTTGTTTTCATTACGATCATTGCCGAAGGTTTATACACATATGAACAAGACAACATACACCTGAAATCGATTCAGCGCTTTATTTACTGGGTGCGTCCACGCGAGTTTTTTCTTTTTTTGTGACTTTACAGCAGCGCAGTCGTTACTTATAAAGGGAAATTATTTTTTCCCGTCTAGATTAGCCTCATAGCTCTTTGCGGGGCGTACAATACTGTAAAGCTTTTGTCTTTAGTTAGTGAATAAACTGTTGCTGTACGTTGTTGTTGCGCAGAATTAAGAGAGCAAGCTGGTTTGTGTCGTTACCGACGACGGTTTATAACTGTGTCTGTTTATTTTACGTAAACAGCTTATGTACTGAATGAAATCACGACGATCTCTTGTAATTTTGACGCAAAGAAAACAATATTTCAAGCTCAGTAGTAGCAGCAATGTTTGTTCCCGGTTGCTAGGAATGCGATGAATTGTGTACTCGTTTAAAAAGATCAGAAAGTTGTTCGATTGTCGCTTGGTATGTACCTCGAAGTTCGTATAAAAACCTGTTGGAAACAGCGCGAATGAAACCTGCATAAAAAGCAAACGCAATTTCAACTTTCATGATATAATCACATCAGTCTTTAAATTCATGTTACACCGAGCTAAACTGACCTAAGACTGGTTTCAGTTTCAAGCAATGTTGTGGTTGCTGTTGTTTCTTTCTTACATGCTATAGCCGAAATAACGCTAAATATGCTTTGGTATACGCATTTATGAACAAAACTAGGAACATGGAACCATGCAAAAACAAGTAGAAATAGCAAGTTTCCGCGAGACATAATTATTTGCGGCTAAGTATCCATCCAGTTATTAATCCCAAACTGAGACGGCGAATACTATTTGGGGGGTAGATTACAAATTTATATCGTGATTGGTCATGACTTTATTCTAGACTTGGTGGCTCCTAAAAGAGCCGTTTGTATTTATGGTTGTTGCCGTCGCTTAGTGTTGTTTCTTCTCTGTCTTTTTAGGTAGTAATACTGCCTGAATGTTGGGAAGAACACCGCCTTGAGCGATGGTGACACCGGCAAGGAGTTTGTTTAATTCTTCGTCATTTCGCACAGCCAACTGGAGGTGACGAGGAATGATTCTTGACTTCTTGTTGTCGCGTGCTGCGTTTCCTGCTAACTCGAGGATCTCAGCACTCAGATACTCAAGTACGGCAGCCAAGTACACGGGAGCACCGGCTCCGACGCGTTCAGCGTAGTTGCCTTTACGAAGAAGGCGATGGATGCGACCAACAGGAAATTGTAGTCCTGCCCTGGAAGAACGAGTCTTTGACTTGGTGCCCTGGGCTTTACCTTTTCCTCGTCCGGTCATTTTGTCGACTAACTCGTATATTAAGTTTCAGTTTAAGTTTCAGGAGACTGTTTTCCAAGACATAACTTCGGCCGCCATAATTTATCACGCGCGGACTGCGTTTCGTGGATCAGATTGCACCAATCAAAAGTCTAACATTGGCTCATAAAAAGAAATTCTAGCCTTGCAATTGTTCTCTTTGTGTCGATTGGCGGCACGCTCCATTGTTTACACCGAGAAAAACAAAACACCAATCACCGACGAGAACTTGCGATCCGCATATTAATTGATCCTATTGAATTTGGCAACATAAATAGAAACTGTGATATCCCGAATTAGCAAACTCGATTTCGAAAAGGCAGAGATATCTTTCTTTACCATGGCACCTAAACCGATTGCAGCTAAAAAAGGAGAGAAGAAGAGCGGCGGTAAGGCAAAATCCACGTCGGGCGACAGTACGAAAAAACGGCGATCGAAACGGAAGGAGAGTTATGCGATCTACATCTACAAAGTGTTAAAGCAGGTACATCCTGACACCGGAATCTCCAGCAAAGCAATGGGTATCATGAACTCTTTCGTGAACGATATCTTCGAGCGCATTGCTACAGAATCCTCCCGTCTAGCCCACTACAACAAGAAGTCCACTATCAGCTCCCGCGAGATTCAGACAGCCATCAGACTGCTCCTTCCAGGAGAACTCGCAAAGCACGCAGTCAGTGAGGGTACCAAGGCCGTCACGAAGTACACTAGTAGCAAGTGAAAACCATTCTTCAATACCAGATCTAAACAACGGCTCTTTTAGGAGCCACCAAATGTCAAAAAAAGCAATGATCAACACTCAACACGGTTTCTTAGAGTTTTCAATCGTCATTATAAACCCCGACACTCGCTCGCTCGCACACTTGCTCCCATTAAAACGAACAAATCATTCCTCTATTTCCCCGTTCAACTTTACTTTTTACATAAAAAAAAAAAACAACAACAACAACAACAACAAAAAACAGATAAAGGTTTTAAAAGATGATTTTTATGTAAGCAAGGAGAAAAGAAGAAAAAAAAAAGAAACAAATAAACGATTGCTGGGTGACAACACGCACCGAGCCAAACAGTTTCCGCAGGATCTCCTTCCCAGCGCGATGACCACTACACCACGCCAGAGAATCAACTGACGTAATTCGTAAAACAACGTTACTTAAAAGTGTTACAGGCATGAACAGGTCACTTCGGTACTGCACTTGAGAACAAGAGAACGGTTTACCAGGCTGCAAATATATATTTTCCGGGATGTAAGGGTTTTAATACTTCAAATCAGTTAAGCGGGAGGGATTCTGACTATTCAATATTGATGTTTACGGTAGTTTTCATTACCCGGATACCTGATAACCAGTTTCTTGACTAAGGTGCATGTACTGACCACTTCGAATAAAAAGTATTTATCTTATCTGATCTGATCTGATCTGATCTGATCTTATGGAGTGGCTTTTGTTTACTCTTTTAAGGCGTCTCTAAGCCGCGGTTCAAGTAACCTTCTGCTCAACAAAAACGAAATCAGTTTCGGCAAAGGAGAAATAAATACTGTGCTATAGGTGACGGTGACCTAAGGTCAACATACTAGAGGTGATATTGGTGATGACTTTACTTTATTTGGTGGCTCCTAAAGGAGCCGGTAGTTGAATAAGCGGGCGAGTTTTACTTGCCACTGACTTTCTTGTTGACTGTTTTTTTAACCGAGGCTTTGCTTTCTTTCGCTTTCTTAGGCAACGGCTTCTTTGTAGCAGTCTTCTTTGGCACGAGAGGTGTCTTCTTCTTGCTGCTGGAAACTTTCTTACCCGGCGATTTCTTGGTTTTCTCGGCTGGTTTGCGGGCGGTCTTTTCTTTCGCGGCGACCTTCTTTATTTTTGGTTTGTTGGCTGGATCGGCGGTTTTGGTCTTCTTCGCCGGGTCTTTGGTTGCCTTTGCTTTCTGTACTTCTTTGTTGACCTTGAAAGAACCTGAAGCTCCGGACCCTTTGGTGTTGATAAATTGACCACTCTCCACGCCTCTCTTAAGAGCCATTTTAATAAAATGACTTGCTTTGTCTCCCACTTTGAAATGGTTCTTAACGTACTTGTCGACAGCCTGACGCGAGGAACCATTACGATCTTTCAGGGCGTGAAGGGCTTGTATGATCATTTCTGCATACTTAGGGTGTTCGGCCGGCTGTTTAGAAGCTTTCTTCTGGGTGCTTTTGGCAGACATGTCTCGTTATTGTCTCCACAGCGATAGCTAATGTTGGTTACTTGCGCAACTCTTTTCTTAAGTTGTTATAGCGGACCGCAGAGGGATCAGTTACTACTGATCGCGATAGATCTGTAACCTCTAAGACGTTTGCTAAGTTCTTTGAAAATGAGATGGATTGTAAACGTCAACTTAGGAAGACAGGCAGAGAGATTAACTGAACGAATAAGGAGATGTTGGGCGCAATCACTAATTTTTTGGTAAGCTTAGAGATACTAGTACTCTACTGTGTCCTGTGCAGCACTTGTGTTGTGTGTATTATCGCGAAAAACCTGTAACGGCGTAGAGTATGAGAATTATGTCTGTCTCATTTCACTAGTAACTAAAAAAGAAACAAGTAGAGACAAGGTAAGAAGTAGTTTATTGGCCATTAACTTTTATTGTCAGGTGGTGGCTCCTAAAGGAGCCGTTTGTGTTGTGAGATTGTCAGAACCGAGCTGAGCTGTATGCACGTTCGCCCCGGATCCTACGAGCCAACTGGATATCTTTAGGCATGATGGTGACACGTTTAGCGTGAATGGCGCAAAGGTTGGTGTCCTCGAAAAGACCGACCAGGTAGGCTTCGCTAGCCTCTTGAAGAGCCAGCACGGCTGAGCTTTGAAAGCGCAAGTCGGTCTTGAAATCCTGAGCGATTTCTCGAACAAGACGCTGAAACGGTAACTTGCGAATCAGCAACTCGGTGGACTTCTGATAACGACGGATCTCTCTGAGGGCCACTGTTCCTGGCCTGTAACGGTGCGGTTTTTTCACGCCACCAGTAGCAGGAGCGCTCTTTCGAGCTGCCTTAGTAGCCAGCTGTTTACGAGGCGCTTTTCCTCCGGTGGACTTTCTCGCTGTTTGTTTGGTTCGGGCCATGACTGTGAAACTGATGTTCAGAAGATTAAAGGCTCTATGTGAAAGCTTGGCAATTTTTATGGCCGCGATTTATCAGGAGGCTGTCGCAAGCCGATTGGATATTTAAGAATTTATGTATTTCTGATTGGTTCGGCTTCGGAGACACCCTGCTTTGATTTGCATGCCTTACAATAGACAGTGGGGCGAAAGAAAATTATAATATTCTTTTGTTGTCCTTTTACTAAGAACAAATCTATGTAAACACAAGAAATAATGTTTCCCGAGAGGTCAGATTGAAGGGTATAGATTGAAAAGCAATTTCTGTTCTGCAGTGATTTAACATAGTACGAGACCTGTCCCTTTTTAAACCTTGACGATAATTCAGACAACCGAGAATGTCCGGTCGCGGCAAAGGAGGTAAAGGCTTGGGCAAAGGTGGTGCTAAGCGTCATCGTAAGATTCTACGCGATAATATCCAAGGAATTACCAAGCCAGCGATCCGTCGTCTCGCTCGCCGTGGGGGTGTAAAGCGAATTTCTGGACTGATCTACGAGGAGACACGCGGTGTTCTGAAAGTTTTCCTTGAGAACGTTATCCGCGATGCCGTGACCTACACCGAGCACGCCAAGCGTAAGACCGTTACAGCCATGGACGTAGTATACGCTCTGAAACGACAAGGACGTACTCTGTACGGTTTTGGGGGTTAGAATACACTGTGATCCCTGATCAACACTTAAACCAACGGCTCTTTTAGGAGCCAACAAATGTATGAAAAGCTCTGACCAAATACGTGATAAGAGAATTTGTTTTCATTACGATCATTGCCGAAGGTTTATACACATATGAACAAGACAACATACACCTGAAATCGATTCAGCGCTTTATTTACTGGGTGCGTCCACGCGAGTTTTTTCTTTTTTTGTGACTTTACAGCAGCGCAGTCGTTACTTATAAAGGGAAATTATTTTTTCCCGTCTAGATTAGCCTCATAGCTCTTTGCGGGGCGTACAATACTGTAAAGCTTTTGTCTTTAGTTAGTGAATAAACTGTTGCTGTACGTTGTTGTTGTCGCAGAATTAAGAGAGCAAGCTGGTTTGTGTCGTTACCGACGACGGTTTATAACTGTGTCTGTTTATTTTACGTAAACAGCTTATGTACTGAATGAAATCACGACGATCTCTTGTAATTTTGACGCAAAGAAAACAATATTTCAAGCTCAGTAGTAGCAGCAATGTTTGTTCCCGGTTGCTAGGAATGCGATGAATTGTGTACTCGTTTAAAAAGATCAGAAAGTTGTTCGATTGTCGCTTGGTATGTACCTCGAAGTTCGTATAAAAACCTGTTGGAAACAGCGCGAATGAAACCTGCATAAAAAGCAAACGCAATTTCAACTTTCATGATATAATCACATCAGTCTTTAAATTCATGTTACACCGAGCTAAACTGACCTAAGACTGGTTTCAGTTTCAAGCAATGTTGTGGTTGCTGTTGTTTCTTTCTTACATGCTATAGCCGAAATAACGCTAAATATGCTTTGGTATACGCATTTATGAACAAAACTAGGAACATGGAACCATGCAAAAACAAGTAGAAATAGCAAGTTTCCGCGAGACATAATTATTTGCGGCTAAGTATCCATCCAGTTATTAATCCCAAACTGAGACGGCGAATACTATTTGGGGGGTAGATTACAAATTTATATCGTGATTGGTCATGACTTTATTCTAGACTTGGTGGCTCCTAAAAGAGCCGTTTGTATTTATGGTTGTTGCCGTCGCTTAGTGTTGTTTCTTCTCTGTCTTTTTAGGTAGTAATACTGCCTGAATGTTGGGAAGAACACCGCCTTGAGCGATGGTGACACCGGCAAGGAGTTTGTTTAATTCTTCGTCATTTCGCACAGCCAACTGGAGGTGACGAGGAATGATTCTTGACTTCTTGTTGTCGCGTGCTGCGTTTCCTGCTAACTCGAGGATCTCAGCACTCAGATACTCAAGTACGGCAGCCAAGTACACGGGAGCACCGGCTCCGACGCGTTCAGCGTAGTTGCCTTTACGAAGAAGGCGATGGATGCGACCAACAGGAAATTGTAGTCCTGCCCTGGAAGAACGAGTCTTTGACTTGGTGCCCTGGGCTTTACCTTTTCCTCGTCCGGTCATTTTGTCGACT
Source organism: Porites rus (assembly GCA_964035705.1). Lineage (NCBI taxonomy): Eukaryota > Metazoa > Cnidaria > Anthozoa > Scleractinia > Poritidae > Porites > Porites rus. The sequence goes on along the minus strand of CAXIVM010001869.1, from coordinate 9,342 downwards.
AACTCGTATATTAAGTTTCAGTTTAAGTTTCAGGAGACTGTTTTCCAAGACATAACTTCGGCCGCCATAATTTATCACGCGCGGACTGCGTTTCGTGGATCAGATTGCACCAATCAAAAGTCTAACATTGGCTCATAAAAAGAAATTCTAGCCTTGCAATTGTTCTCTTTGTGTCGATTGGCGGCACGCTCCATTGTTTACACCGAGAAAAACAAAACACCAATCACCGACGAGAACTTGCGATCCGCATATTAATTGATCCTATTGAATTTGGCAACATAAATAGAAACTGTGATATCCCGAATTAGCAAACTCGATTTCGAAAAGGCAGAGATATCTTTCTTTACCATGGCACCTAAACCGATTGCAGCTAAAAAAGGAGAGAAGAAGAGCGGCGGTAAGGCAAAATCCACGTCGGGCGACAGTACGAAAAAACGGCGATCGAAACGGAAGGAGAGTTATGCGATCTACATCTACAAAGTGTTAAAGCAGGTACATCCTGACACCGGAATCTCCAGCAAAGCAATGGGTATCATGAACTCTTTCGTGAACGATATCTTCGAGCGCATTGCTACAGAATCCTCCCGTCTAGCCCACTACAACAAGAAGTCCACTATCAGCTCCCGCGAGATTCAGACAGCCATCAGACTGCTCCTTCCAGGAGAACTCGCAAAGCACGCAGTCAGTGAGGGTACCAAGGCCGTCACGAAGTACACTAGTAGCAAGTGAAAACCATTCTTCAATACCAGATCTAAACAACGGCTCTTTTAGGAGCCACCAAATGTCAAAAAAAGCAATGATCAACACTCAACACGGTTTCTTAGAGTTTTCAATCGTCATTATAAACCCCGACACTCGCTCGCTCGCACACTTGCTCCCATTAAAACGAACAAATCATTCCTCTATTTCCCCGTTCAACTTTACTTTTTACATAAAAAAAAAAAACAACAACAACAACAACAACAAAAAACAGATAAAGGTTTTAAAAGATGATTTTTATGTAAGCAAGGAGAAAAGAAGAAAAAAAAAAGAAACAAATAAACGATTGCTGGGTGACAACACGCACCGAGCCAAACAGTTTCCGCAGGATCTCCTTCCCAGCGCGATGACCACTACACCACGCCAGAGAATCAACTGACGTAATTCGTAAAACAACGTTACTTAAAAGTGTTACAGGCATGAACAGGTCACTTCGGTACTGCACTTGAGAACAAGAGAACGGTTTACCAGGCTGCAAATATATATTTTCCGGGATGTAAGGGTTTTAATACTTCAAATCAGTTAAGCGGGAGGGATTCTGACTATTCAATATTGATGTTTACGGTAGTTTTCATTACCCGGATACCTGATAACCAGTTTCTTGACTAAGGTGCATGTACTGACCACTTCGAATAAAAAGTATTTATCTTATCTGATCTGATCTGATCTGATCTGATCTTATGGAGTGGCTTTTGTTTACTCTTTTAAGGCGTCTCTAAGCCGCGGTTCAAGTAACCTTCTGCTCAACAAAAACGAAATCAGTTTCGGCAAAGGAGAAATAAATACTGTGCTATAGGTGACGGTGACCTAAGGTCAACATACTAGAGGTGATATTGGTGATGACTTTACTTTATTTGGTGGCTCCTAAAGGAGCCGGTAGTTGAATAAGCGGGCGAGTTTTACTTGCCACTGACTTTCTTGTTGACTGTTTTTTTAACCGAGGCTTTGCTTTCTTTCGCTTTCTTAGGCAACGGCTTCTTTGTAGCAGTCTTCTTTGGCACGAGAGGTGTCTTCTTCTTGCTGCTGGAAACTTTCTTACCCGGCGATTTCTTGGTTTTCTCGGCTGGTTTGCGGGCGGTCTTTTCTTTCGCGGCGACCTTCTTTATTTTTGGTTTGTTGGCTGGATCGGCGGTTTTGGTCTTCTTCGCCGGGTCTTTGGTTGCCTTTGCTTTCTGTACTTCTTTGTTGACCTTGAAAGAACCTGAAGCTCCGGACCCTTTGGTGTTGATAAATTGACCACTCTCCACGCCTCTCTTAAGAGCCATTTTAATAAAATGACTTGCTTTGTCTCCCACTTTGAAATGGTTCTTAACGTACTTGTCGACAGCCTGACGCGAGGAACCATTACGATCTTTCAGGGCGTGAAGGGCTTGTATGATCATTTCTGCATACTTAGGGTGTTCGGCCGGCTGTTTAGAAGCTTTCTTCTGGGTGCTTTTGGCAGACATGTCTCGTTATTGTCTCCACAGCGATAGCTAATGTTGGTTACTTGCGCAACTCTTTTCTTAAGTTGTTATAGCGGACCGCAGAGGGATCAGTTACTACTGATCGCGATAGATCTGTAACCTCTAAGACGTTTGCTAAGTTCTTTGAAAATGAGATGGATTGTAAACGTCAACTTAGGAAGACAGGCAGAGAGATTAACTGAACGAATAAGGAGATGTTGGGCGCAATCACTAATTTTTTGGTAAGCTTAGAGATACTAGTACTCTACTGTGTCCTGTGCAGCACTTGTGTTGTGTGTATTATCGCGAAAAACCTGTAACGGCGTAGAGTATGAGAATTATGTCTGTCTCATTTCACTAGTAACTAAAAAAGAAACAAGTAGAGACAAGGTAAGAAGTAGTTTATTGGCCATTAACTTTTATTGTCAGGTGGTGGCTCCTAAAGGAGCCGTTTGTGTTGTGAGATTGTCAGAACCGAGCTGAGTTGTTATGCACGTTCGCCCCGGATCCTACGAGCCAACTGGATATCTTTAGGCATGATGGTGACACGTTTAGCGTGAATGGCGCAAAGGTTGGTGTCCTCGAAAAGACCGACCAGGTAGGCTTCGCTAGCCTCTTGAAGAGCCAGCACGGCTGAGCTTTGAAAGCGCAAGTCGGTCTTGAAATCCTGAGCGATTTCTCGAACAAGACGCTGAAACGGTAACTTGCGAATCAGCAACTCGGTGGACTTCTGATAACGACGGATCTCTCTGAGGGCCACTGTTCCTGGCCTGTAACGGTGCGGTTTTTTCACGCCACCAGTAGCAGGAGCGCTCTTTCGAGCTGCCTTAGTAGCCAGCTGTTTACGAGGCGCTTTTCCTCCGGTGGACTTTCTCGCTGTTTGTTTGGTTCGGGCCATGACTGTGAAACTGATGTTCAGAAGATTAAAGGCTCTATGTGAAAGCTTGGCAATTTTTATGGCCGCGATTTATCAGGAGGCTGTCGCAAGCCGATTGGATATTTAAGAATTTATGTATTTCTGATTGGTTCGGCTTCGGAGACACCCTGCTTTGATTTGCATGCCTTACAATAGACAGTGGGGCGAAAGAAAATTATAATATTCTTTTGTTGTCCTTTTACTAAGAACAAATCTATGTAAACACAAGAAATAATGTTTCCCGAGAGGTCAGATTGAAGGGTATAGATTGAAAAGCAATTTCTGTTCTGCAGTGATTTAACATAGTACGAGACCTGTCCCTTTTTAAACCTTGACGATAATTCAGACAACCGAGAATGTCCGGTCGCGGCAAAGGAGGTAAAGGCTTGGGCAAAGGTGGTGCTAAGCGTCATCGTAAGATTCTACGCGATAATATCCAAGGAATTACCAAGCCAGCGATCCGTCGTCTCGCTCGCCGTGGGGGTGTAAAGCGAATTTCTGGACTGATCTACGAGGAGACACGCGGTGTTCTGAAAGTTTTCCTTGAGAACGTTATCCGCGATGCCGTGACCTACACCGAGCACGCCAAGCGTAAGACCGTTACAGCCATGGACGTAGTATACGCTCTGAAACGACAAGGACGTACTCTGTACGGTTTTGGGGGTTAGAATACACTGTGATCCCTGATCAACACTTAAACCAACGGCTCTTTTAGGAGCCAACAAATGTATGAAAAGCTCTGACCAAATACGTGATAAGAGAATTTGTTTTCATTACGATCATTGCCGAAGGTTTATACACATATGAACAAGACAACATACACCTGAAATCGATTCAGCGCTTTATTTACTGGGTGCGTCCACGCGAGTTTTTTCTTTTTTTGTGACTTTACAGCAGCGCAGTCGTTACTTATAAAGGGAAATTATTTTTTCCCGTCTAGATTAGCCTCATAGCTCTTTGCGGGGCGTACAATACTGTAAAGCTTTTGTCTTTAGTTAGTGAATAAACTGTTGCTGTACGTTGTTGTTGTCGCAGAATTAAGAGAGCAAGCTGGTTTGTGTCGTTACCGACGACGGTTTATAACTGTGTCTGTTTATTTTACGTAAACAGCTTATGTACTGAATGAAATCACGACGATCTCTTGTAATTTTGACGCAAAGAAAACAATATTTCAAGCTCAGTAGTAGCAGCAATGTTTGTTCCCGGTTGCTAGGAATGCGATGAATTGTGTACTCGTTTAAAAAGATCAGAAAGTTGTTCGATTGTCGCTTGGTATGTACCTCGAAGTTCGTATAAAAACCTGTTGGAAACAGCGCGAATGAAACCTGCATAAAAAGCAAACGCAATTTCAACTTTCATGATATAATCACATCAGTCTTTAAATTCATGTTACACCGAGCTAAACTGACCTAAGACTGGTTTCAGTTTCAAGCAATGTTGTGGTTGCTGTTGTTTCTTTCTTACATGCTATAGCCGAAATAACGCTAAATATGCTTTGGTATACGCATTTATGAACAAAACTAGGAACATGGAACCATGCAAAAACAAGTAGAAATAGCAAGTTTCCGCGAGACATAATTATTTGCGGCTAAGTATCCATCCAGTTATTAATCCCAAACTGAGACGGCGAATACTATTTGGGGGGTAGATTACAAATTTATATCGTGATTGGTCATGACTTTATTCTAGACTTGGTGGCTCCTAAAAGAGCCGTTTGTATTTATGGTTGTTGCCGTCGCTTAGTGTTGTTTCTTCTCTGTCTTTTTAGGTAGTAATACTGCCTGAATGTTGGGAAGAACACCGCCTTGAGCGATGGTGACACCGGCAAGGAGTTTGTTTAATTCTTCGTCATTTCGCACAGCCAACTGGAGGTGACGAGGAATGATTCTTGACTTCTTGTTGTCGCGTGCTGCGTTTCCTGCTAACTCGAGGATCTCAGCACTCAGATACTCAAGTACGGCAGCCAAGTACACGGGAGCACCGGCTCCGACGCGTTCAGCGTAGTTGCCTTTACGAAGAAGGCGATGGATGCGACCAACAGGAAATTGTAGTCCTGCCCTGGAAGAACGAGTCTTTGACTTGGTGCCCTGGGCTTTACCTTTTCCTCGTCCGGTCATTTTGTCGACTAACTCGTATATTAAGTTTCAGTTTAAGTTTCAGGAGACTGTTTTCCAAGACATAACTTCGGCCGCCATAATTTATCACGCGCGGACTGCGTTTCGTGGATCAGATTGCACCAATCAAAAGTCTAACATTGGCTCATAAAAAGAAATTCTAGCCTTGCAATTGTTCTCTTTGTGTCGATTGGCGGCACGCTCCATTGTTTACACCGAGAAAAACAAAACACCAATCACCGACGAGAACTTGCGATCCGCATATTAATTGATCCTATTGAATTTGGCAACATAAATAGAAACTGTGATATCCCGAATTAGCAAACTCGATTTCGAAAAGGCAGAGATATCTTTCTTTACCATGGCACCTAAACCGATTGCAGCTAAAAAAGGAGAGAAGAAGAGCGGCGGTAAGGCAAAATCCACGTCGGGCGACAGTACGAAAAAACGGCGATCGAAACGGAAGGAGAGTTATGCGATCTACATCTACAAAGTGTTAAAGCAGGTACATCCTGACACCGGAATCTCCAGCAAAGCAATGGGTATCATGAACTCTTTCGTGAACGATATCTTCGAGCGCATTGCTACAGAATCCTCCCGTCTAGCCCACTACAACAAGAAGTCCACTATCAGCTCCCGCGAGATTCAGACAGCCATCAGACTGCTCCTTCCAGGAGAACTCGCAAAGCACGCAGTCAGTGAGGGTACCAAGGCCGTCACGAAGTACACTAGTAGCAAGTGAAAACCATTCTTCAATACCAGATCTAAACAACGGCTCTTTTAGGAGCCACCAAATGTCAAAAAAAGCAATGATCAACACTCAACACGGTTTCTTAGAGTTTTCAATCGTCATTATAAACCCCGACACTCGCTCGCTCGCACACTTGCTCCCATTAAAACGAACAAATCATTCCTCTATTTCCCCGTTCAACTTTACTTTTTACATAAAAAAAAAAAACAACAACAACAACAACAACAAAAAACAGATAAAGGTTTTAAAAGATGATTTTTATGTAAGCAAGGAGAAAAGAAGAAAAAAAAAAGAAACAAATAAACGATTGCTGGGTGACAACACGCACCGAGCCAAACAGTTTCCGCAGGATCTCCTTCCCAGCGCGATGACCACTACACCACGCCAGAGAATCAACTGACGTAATTCGTAAAACAACGTTACTTAAAAGTGTTACAGGCATGAACAGGTCACTTCGGTACTGCACTTGAGAACAAGAGAACGGTTTACCAGGCTGCAAATATATATTTTCCGGGATGTAAGGGTTTTAATACTTCAAATCAGTTAAGCGGGAGGGATTCTGACTATTCAATATTGATGTTTACGGTAGTTTTCATTACCCGGATACCTGATAACCAGTTTCTTGACTAAGGTGCATGTACTGACCACTTCGAATAAAAAGTATTTATCTTATCTGATCTGATCTGATCTGATCTGATCTTATGGAGTGGCTTTTGTTTACTCTTTTAAGGCGTCTCTAAGCCGCGGTTCAAGTAACCTTCTGCTCAACAAAAACGAAATCAGTTTCGGCAAAGGAGAAATAAATACTGTGCTATAGGTGACGGTGACCTAAGGTCAACATACTAGAGGTGATATTGGTGATGACTTTACTTTATTTGGTGGCTCCTAAAGGAGCCGGTAGTTGAATAAGCGGGCGAGTTTTACTTGCCACTGACTTTCTTGTTGACTGTTTTTTTAACCGAGGCTTTGCTTTCTTTCGCTTTCTTAGGCAACGGCTTCTTTGTAGCAGTCTTCTTTGGCACGAGAGGTGTCTTCTTCTTGCTGCTGGAAACTTTCTTACCCGGCGATTTCTTGGTTTTCTCGGCTGGTTTGCGGGCGGTCTTTTCTTTCGCGGCGACCTTCTTTATTTTTGGTTTGTTGGCTGGATCGGCGGTTTTGGTCTTCTTCGCCGGGTCTTTGGTTGCCTTTGCTTTCTGTACTTCTTTGTTGACCTTGAAAGAACCTGAAGCTCCGGACCCTTTGGTGTTGATAAATTGACCACTCTCCACGCCTCTCTTAAGAGCCATTTTAATAAAATGACTTGCTTTGTCTCCCACTTTGAAATGGTTCTTAACGTACTTGTCGACAGCCTGACGCGAGGAACCATTACGATCTTTCAGGGCGTGAAGGGCTTGTATGATCATTTCTGCATACTTAGGGTGTTCGGCCGGCTGTTTAGAAGCTTTCTTCTGGGTGCTTTTGGCAGACATGTCTCGTTATTGTCTCCACAGCGATAGCTAATGTTGGTTACTTGCGCAACTCTTTTCTTAAGTTGTTATAGCGGACCGCAGAGGGATCAGTTACTACTGATCGCGATAGATCTGTAACCTCTAAGACGTTTGCTAAGTTCTTTGAAAATGAGATGGATTGTAAACGTCAACTTAGGAAGACAGGCAGAGAGATTAACTGAACGAATAAGGAGATGTTGGGCGCAATCACTAATTTTTTGGTAAGCTTAGAGATACTAGTACTCTACTGTGTCCTGTGCAGCACTTGTGTTGTGTGTATTATCGCGAAAAACCTGTAACGGCGTAGAGTATGAGAATTATGTCTGTCTCATTTCACTAGTAACTAAAAAAGAAACAAGTAGAGACAAGGTAAGAAGTAGTTTATTGGCCATTAACTTTTATTGTCAGGTGGTGGCTCCTAAAGGAGCCGTTTGTGTTGTGAGATTGTCAGAACCGAGCTGAGCTGTTATGCACGTTCGCCCCGGATCCTACGAGCCAACTGGATATCTTTAGGCATGATGGTGACACGTTTAGCGTGAATGGCGCAAAGGTTGGTGTCCTCGAAAAGACCGACCAGGTAGGCTTCGCTAGCCTCTTGAAGAGCCAGCACGGCTGAGCTTTGAAAGCGCAAGTCGGTCTTGAAATCCTGAGCGATTTCTCGAACAAGACGCTGAAACGGTAACTTGCGAATCAGCAACTCGGTGGACTTCTGATAACGACGGATCTCTCTGAGGGCCACTGTTCCTGGCCTGTAACGGTGCGGTTTTTTCACGCCACCAGTAGCAGGAGCGCTCTTTCGAGCTGCCTTAGTAGCCAGCTGTTTACGAGGCGCTTTTCCTCCGGTGGACTTTCTCGCTGTTTGTTTGGTTCGGGCCATGACTGTGAAACTGATGTTCAGAAGATTAAAGGCTCTATGTGAAAGCTTGGCAATTTTTATGGCCGCGATTTATCAGGAGGCTGTCGCAAGCCGATTGGATATTTAAGAATTTATGTATTTCTGATTGGTTCGGCTTCGGAGACACCCTGCTTTGATTTGCATGCCTTACAATAGACAGTGGGGCGAAAGAAAATTATAATATTCTTTTGTTGTCCTTTTACTAAGAACAAATCTATGTAAACACAAGAAATAATGTTTCCCGAGAGGTCAGATTGAAGGGTATAGATTGAAAAGCAATTTCTGTTCTGCAGTGATTTAACATAGTACGAGACCTGTCCCTTTTTAAACCTTGACGATAATTCAGACAACCGAGAATGTCTGGTCGCGGCAAAGGAGGTAAAGGCTTGGGCAAAGGTGGTGCTAAGCGTCATCGTAAGATTCTACGCGATAATATCCAAGGAATTACCAAGCCAGCGATCCGTCGTCTCGCTCGCCGTGGGGGTGTAAAGCGAATTTCTGGACTGATCTACGAGGAGACACGCGGTGTTCTGAAAGTTTTCCTTGAGAACGTTATCCGCGATGCCGTGACCTACACCGAGCACGCCAAGCGTAAGACCGTTACAGCCATGGACGTAGTATACGCTCTGAAACGACAAGGACGTACTCTGTACGGTTTTGGGGGTTAGAATACACTGTGATCCCTGATCAACACTTAAACCAACGGCTCTTTTAGGAGCCAACAAATGTATGAAAAGCTCTGACCAAATACGTGATAAGAGAATTTGTTTTCATTACGATCATTGCCGAAGGTTTATACACATATGAACAAGACAACATACACCTGAAATCGATTCAGCGCTTTATTTACTGGGTGCGTCCACGCGAGTTTTTTCTTTTTTTGTGACTTTACAGCAGCGCAGTCGTTACTTATAAAGGGAAATTATTTTTTCCCGTCTAGATTAGCCTCATAGCTCTTTGCGGGGCGTACAATAC
>CAXIVM010001868.1:0-21112 GCA_964035705.1 Porites rus | reverse complement strand
ATGTCATGAGAAAATCCAATGGTAGTATATGTCACGAACTTTTATGTTATGAGCAACCAATTTCAAGGGGGTCGAAATATAGAATGGTTGCAACAGACTAGAGAGGACGAGCTCACGCAGTGGATGAAAAACAAACCCGCCCGCACCGAAGGTGTTGAGGGCGTGATTGTTTTGGGCCCCGTTCACCGCTATATATCCTTAGTGAGCGGAGGCATCTTAGTTTGGGAACGAAAACGCATATCCTGCATCATGTGTGTCTGGGAGAGGAGTGGGGGTAAGAGAAAACTGCGAAAAACACATCGTTTTCACATGTCATCTGTGTCTGGCTTTATGCGCCATCATCACGTCATTTGTGTCACGCGGCAAACAACCCCCTCTCAACAGTCTAATATATCTCTCATTGTTCCACCATACGCATCAGCTGGTTTCAACTGTATCTCCCATTATTGAATCAATTGCATTGCCAGGCCCATGAAAGCGATTCCTCTCAACAGTCTATGTCTTAGTATATCTATCCTTATTGCACCATATGCACCAGCTGGTTGCAACTGCGTGGATTTTTGCACATAACCGCTCTTTGTTTTCAATGCCCTGGAGCCTGGAACTTGTACATCTTTTCAGGGGGACCAGCTTTTATTCAACACTGCCTGCAAATGGAAATTCTTTGGACCTCTGAAAAAGGTCGAAAGATAGAGTGCATAATGCGCATGGTCGAGACAAGACTTCGAGATGAACGCAGGATGAAATGGATTAATAAAACAAAAGTAGTCTTCATAATCACCCTAATTCTCAACTCTTTTACAAACTGTTCAGTTATGTCCTACTTGCAATTTCTCAGCAATGTAGGATATATATATATATTGTTCGACCTCCGTTAAATTGTACATGTTTCAGGCGGTCCAAATTATGTCCAACAATGCCTGCAAATTGATATAACTTTTGACACCCCGAAAAATGTACAATTTCAAGGTGGTCCAAAAATAGAGCGATTATATAATTATATACAAAGAACTATACAATGTGCATGATCGAGACAGGACTTAGAGATGAACGCAGCATGCAGTGGATGAATACAATTAGAGGAAGTCTTTACCGTCACTCAGTTTTTGAACACTCTTACAAATTGTTTGTTATGCCTTACTTGCAGTTTGCCAGCATTGTACTATTTCGAGGATCAAAAAACTTAGGGTGATTATATACAAAAAGCTTTACCATGTTGTATATCATCAATCGGGTTGAAAAGTAGTGTGATTGGAGCGATTACAAGAAACTATATTTGGACCCAGAACCAATGGTGCGGGCGGGTGTCGTCGCGAAGAGACCCGAATAAGTGAGAAATAGAAAGCGCGCAAAGGGGCAAGGGATCAAAAAAAATAAAAATGCATCAAAAAACAAATATAATTCAGGGTATCAAGAAAAAACAAAAATGAATCAATAAAAAAATAAACGGACCCAAACGAGTGGAGGGAAGCGCAATAGTCCAACTCGAAGCAGTGATCAAAAGAAAAACAAAAACGCATCAAAAACAACAAAAACTAAATCAACCTACACGGATACCTTGGATTGTCCTGTAGGGCCCTTGGGTCGAGACCAACCTATCCACTACAACGGTCGGCCTCTGCCCTCTGTGTTCGGTTCGAAATTGCCAAGAATTCAAAAGATAAGGTGTTTCAGGTTTTGGAGATTCAAGAGGTCACGGTTGAGAACAGGACGCCTACATCTACAAAGATCCAAAGGCCTCGACATCCAGACAGATCTAGTGTAAAGGTGTAGAGTCTAGAGACCCACAAAATCTTGCAGAGGTTCAGATCCAGCTCTTCCAAAATTTTACTGGCGTGCTAGAATGGAATGGCTTTCTGCCCTCTAACCTTTACTACTGTACATTCGGGTGGCTTACAGAAGGGCGGCGCCGCAGCCGCGCACACGGATTCAACTCAACTGCGCACACACATTTATCGGCACTTGTGCCTCATCTGCGCACACACTTGTTAACTCAGCGTGCGCACACCCCACCATGGAGAGTCAAGTGCGCACACAGGCCCTTTCCGAATGTTGCTGCGTATTCCAAATTTCACCCTGCGTTGCTCACTTAAAAGGGTAGTCAACTTGGAATAGCCACTTCCTTGTCTATTTTTGTTACTCTCCAGTGGCTCACCAAGGGGTGAGTCAACTTGGAATGAGCACTTCCTTCTCTAAATTTTGCCCCTGCATTGCCCACAAAGGGTGAGTCAAGTTGAAATGGCAACATCCTTCTCTAAATTTTACCCTCGGGCGGCTCACCAAAGGGTGAGTCAACTTGGAAGGGCAACATCCTTCTCTAAATGTTTCCCCTGCGTGGCCCACAAAAGGGTGAGTCAAGGTGAAATGGCAACGTCCTTCTCTAAATTTTACCCCTGCATGGCCCACAAAAGGGTGAGTCAACTTGGCATGGCCAGTTCCCTCTCTAAATTTTACCCTCCAGTGGCTCACCAAAGGGTGAGTCAACTTGGAATGACCTCTTCCTTTTCTAAATTTTACCCTGCCCACAAAAGGGTGAGTCAAGTTGAAATGGCAACTTCTTTTCTAAATTCTACCCTCGGGTGGCTCACCAAAGGGTGAGTCAACTTGGAAGGGCAACATCCTTCTCTAAATTTTACCCCTGCATGGCCACAAAAGGGTGAGTCAAGTTGAAATGGCAACATCCTTCTCTAATTTTTAGCCTCGGGTGGCTCACTAAAGGGTGAGTCAACTTGGAAGGGCCACATCCTTCTCTAAATTTTGCCCCTGCATGGCCCACAAAAAGTTGAAATGGCAACATCCTTCTCTAATTTTTAACCTCGGGTGGCTCACAAAAGGGTGAGTCAAGTTGAAATGGCAACATCCTTCTCTAAATTTTACCCCTGCGTGGCCCACAAAAGGGTGAGTCAACTCGGCATGGCCGCTTCCCTCTCTAAATTTTACCCCTGCATTGGCCACAAAAGGGTGAGTCAAGTTGGAGTGACCACTTCCTTCTCAAAATTTTACCCTGTGCACAAAAGGGTGAGTCAAGTTGAAATGGCAACATCCTTCTCCAAATTTTAGCCTCGGGTGGTGCAACAAAGGGTGAGTCAACTTGCAGCTTTCCTGGCCACTGCAGGCAGCACAGGTCCGTAAGCTGGCCACCTGCAGCAGCACAGTGCTCACAACACTCTGGCCACCTCCAGCAGCACAGCGCTGACGACACTGGCCACTGCAGGCAGCACAGCTCCGTAAGCTGGACATCCAAAGGCCTCGACATCCAGACAGATCTGGAGTGTAGAGGTGTAGAGTCTAGAGACCCACTAAATCTTGCAGAGGTTCAGATCCAGAGGCCAGGGGAACAGAGGACCAAAGGACCCGGGGCCTTACGGTCGCCTCACCTCTTCAAAATTTTACTGGCGTGCTAGAATGGAATGGCTTTCTGCGCTCTAAACTTTACTACTGTACATTCGGGTGGCTCACAGAAGGGCGGCGCCGCATATTTTATCAGCACTTGTGCCTCATCTGCGCACACACTTGTTGACTCAGCGTGCACACACCCCATCGGGGGAATCAAGTGCGCACACAGGCCCTTTCCCGAATGTTGCTGCGTATTCCAAATTTCACCCCTGCATTGCTCACTTAAAAGTGTAGTCAACTTGGAATGGCCACTTCCTTCTCTATTTTTTCCCTCCAGTGGCTCACCAAGGGGTGAGTCAACTTGGAATGAGCACTTCCTTCTCTAAAATTTACCCCTGCGTTGCCCACAAAAGGGTGAGTCAAGTTGAAATGGCAACATCCTTCTCTAAACTCTACCTCGGGTGGCTCACCAAAGGGTGAGTCAACTTGGAAGGGCAACATTCTTCTCTAAATTGATCCCCCTGCATGGCCCACAAAAGGGTGAGTCAAGTTGAAGTGGCAACATCTTTCTCTAAATTTTGCCCCTGCATGGCCCACAAAAGGGTGAGTCAACTTGGCATGGCCACTTCCCTCTCTAAATTTTACCCTCCAGTGGCTCACCAAAGGGTGAGTCAACTTGGAATGACCACTTCCTTTTCTAAACTTTACCCTGCCCACAAAAGGTGAGTCAAGTTGAAATGGCAACTTCTTTTCACAATTTTACCCTCGGGTGGCTCACCAAAGGGTGAGTCAACTTGGAAGGGCAACATCCCTCTCTAAATTTTACCCCCGCATGGCCCACAAAAGGGTGAGTCAAGTTGAAATGGCAACATCCTTCTCTCAATTTTACCCCTGCGTGGCCCACAAAAGGGTGGGTCAACTCGGCATGGCCGCTTCCCTCTCTAAATTTTACCCCGCATTGGCCACAAAAGGATGAGTCAAGTTGGAGTGACCACTTCCTTCTCATAATTTTACCCTGTGCGCAAAAGGGTGAGTCAAGTTGAAATGGCAACATTCTTCTCCAAATTTTACCCTCGGGTGGCGCAACAAAGGGTGAGTCAACTTGCAGCTTTCCTGGCCACTGCAGGCAGCACAGGTCCGTAAGCTGGCTCGCTGAGTAGCTGGCCAAATGGGGGATAGAACAGGAGTTCAAAAGTGGTCCTTGTTGTTGTGTGTGTTTTTTGGGAGATGCATCAAAAAATGCATTAACATAGAATACATAGATGCATCAAACAATGCATTAACATAGAATACATGACAACACTTGCCATTGCAGGCAGCACAGCTCCGCAAGCGGGCCACCTACAAAAGCCATCGAAAACCAAAGGCAAAAGCCACCAAAACCCAAGAGCCACCGAAAGCGAACCTTCCTTCCTGCCTTGCTGCCTTTCTTCCTTCCATCCATCCTTCCTTGCTTCCTTGCTTCCTTCCTTCCTTCCTTCCGTCCTGGCTTCGTACCTTCCTTCCTTCCGTCCTTCCTTCCTTCCTTCCTTCCTTCCTTGCCTTCTTGCCTTTCTTTGTTTCTTTTCTTTATTTTTTTATTGATGCATTTTTATTTTTTTCTTGATGCATTTATATTTTTTTATTGATGCATTTATATTTCTTTTTTGATGCGTCTCCCCGCGCAAAGGGTGTTACTACTAGTAAGGCACCTGTTACTACTAGCGTGGCACTTGTTTCTAATAGCTTCTTGTTACTACTAGTAAGGCACCTGTTACTACTAGTAAGGCACCTGGATATAAGTTGAACCCCCTGAAACATGTACAATTTGAAGGGGTGTTGAAAAATAGTGATTACAACAAACTACGCAATATGCGTCGACGTAAGGCCCGGAGATGAACAGGACTATGCAGTGGATGAAAAAAGTACATAGGAAACAGAAAATTGCAGGCATTGAGACGGGCAGGTGGACGGGCGACAAGGGTCTGTGGGGAATGATAAACGGATGGACAAGATATTTGGAGAAACCCATTGGAAGGCTTGCTGGTTCTGTTGAAAAAAAAGAACCAATGCCAGACTGAATATGTACTGTATAATTAAGGCAAAAGGAACCAACCTAAACACCGGACATTAGACTTGACTAGTACAGTATTACCAATTACACCACGGACCGTAGACCCCAAACAGTTTTCGGCCATGACAAGAAGCAGGTTCTAGCAGCAGCAGCTACAAAAAAGGATTGACGCAGCAGCTCAGATTGGAAGACAAACGCGAAGGATTGAGGTCGGCAGAGGTTGGCAGGGGGAGACGGGCACAGCCCAGCCAAAGCACACACTTAAAAGCATTGAGCGAAGCAAACAGGAAACTGCCTGCTTCGGGAAAAATGGTGAAAGATTGTTGACATGTTTTTAGATAGACAAGACAAGGGTTTGATGATGTTCCCCTGAATATGGAGGAAACAACGACCAATGGACGCACAAGTCATAGCGAAAAACACTGTCAAGTCTGTGATGTTGAAGTCCTAAACAGATCAGGAGTCAGACACAGACGAAACACTTGAGTTGGAAAACTGGACACGTCTTGAGTTGTCCTTGGCACCTCGAAGGTGGCGTTCTCGGTTTCCGTGGAGCCATAGAAGTTCCAAAGACAAGCACCAGGGACTTGGTCGTAGAAGCTTTGCGCCAGTCTCCGAGGCAACGCTTCTCCCATGCAAACCACGTGTCGTAACGACCCCAAAGGTGCTGATGGAAGCCCAGCCGAAGCATCGAGCACAAGCTCCAGCACTGTGGGGGTGGTCACGAAGAGATTGACGGCCTCAGACTCGATGACCTGGGCCATTCGCAGCGGTTCACCCGCTGGTTGACCTTGAGCACCAGGTGGCTGGCCATGGAAAATGATGGTACCACCTTTGCAAAGCACCGGATAGATCTCGTGTCGGTAAACAGACCAAATCATGGCAGTACGTTGCAAACACTTCGTACCAGCACCCACTCCACACTGCTCGCCGAAGAAGTGCGAGGAGTGTGCAAGCCTGGAGTGGGAGTAGACCACGCCCTTAGGCACACCTGTGGACCCGGAGGTGTAAATCACCTGCGCCACACCGTCTGCTGTGAGTTTAAGCTCAGTGACTGCCTCTGACTTCAGTGACTTCGTCATCTTCTCTGCTCGGGTCCACACAGTCCATTCCACGCCCCTCGAATCCCGAGGATCTGCGCAGACCACCCGAAGCGAGTCATCGGAAGCATCTAAGAAGGCCGTCTCATCACAGACCAAACCAAATGGCTTGACCAGTTGGAGCATCTCAGCAACTCGCTGAAAAGGCGACTGCCGGTCAAGGGGAGTCCATGCCTTGCCAGCCAGCCAAATGCCCAAAATGGCAACAACCTGACGTGGGCCTGGCTCCAAGAAAATCGCCACCAGCGAGCCTTGCCTTCCACCCTCTCCAATTGCATCTTCACCTTCGTTTCCGCTTTGCAGCAGCTGGGCAAGGCTCCTTGCAGCTGCTTCTAGATCCTGACGGGACAATGACGAGACACCAACGGCCCTGGCGACCTCAGCCTCTGGGTGAAGCTGGGCTTGTTTGAGGAACTGCTGGAGAACGCTCACCTGCCGCAGCGGACGAAAACAGCCAAGAACTTTAGCTATTCGTCCGGCTGTTGAAACCGATGCGATGCCCTCTTTTTCTAACCATTTATACTAGTACCTTTGCAAAAGTCCATTTGTCCTCGCAAAAAAAACAAACAAACAATATTGTGGACCTTTCGCCCCTGAACCCGACCAAAGACCGGTTCTCAAAGGCCTACACAAACCTACGCAGAGCGACCTGCGGTTTCAACTTTGCGCGGAAACCTGCCATTCTTCACATATGTCGAACTGAAAATTCCACCCGGGCGACGGCCTCAGGGAAAGGTGCCCCCTCCCCTTGGAGCCCACGCCGGCCGACGGCCGAGGCCACAGAGGCCGACGGTGAGGCCGCTGTGCGTTGAGGGCGGGTGAGGCGGCCACGCAGCAGAAAGCCAAGCACGGCGGTGAGGCAGAAGGCGCCGAGGCCAGTGGCCAGCGCCAGCGCCAGCGCCGTGAAGGCAGTGAAGTCAGGCTTCAGCACAGCTTCCGTACAGGCAGTCACATCTGCCACTGCACCAGGGTTGCATTCTAGCTGATCGGGAAAGAAAGACATTAAAAATCATGTCAGACATGACCAAATAATTGCTTTGAGCCAAAGCTAGCAGTAATCACTGGTTAAATCGAATGATACCTGCTCCATCCTGTTCCAATACTTGCGATATCTTACGACATTTCACAGCTCACTTTCCTGATTAAATCAGGGCGCTCAGCGGTTCGACGCGCCTCATTTTGCCAGATTTTTGAATATCGACATCCAAATGGTTGCCTGCATTCTGCACCAGACTTCGTTGGACTCCAACGAATGGAGGCTAGGTCGCTGGATGTGTGAAAAATTGACCGGGAAACAATCAAAAAAGCATAGTGAGGCTTGCAGCGCAAGCTTCTGAATTTCGACACGCTTCATCCATCTCACCCTCCCGCTGGTCTGAGTCAAACCGGCTTTGGAATGCAAAGAGTGGGGTGTCAAGGTAAGCAGAAACCACACTGCCAACGTAGCACTTGTGTGGCTCACCACGGTAGTCGCCAAGACACTTGGTATTCAAGAGGGCTGTTCCATTGTGTCCCGAGACTACAAACTTCTTCTTTGGCGTGAAAAGTTCGACGTCCATGAAAAAAAACGAATCCGCCAATCCCACCACTTTGGCCGCTGATGGCACCATTGCCCTCAAAGAATCCAGGTGTGCATAGATGCGATAGCCCCTGCGCTGCAACCAGACAACACTACGTCTGTTGCAGTTGCTAGTTTGGGAGCAAGATCAGTGAAAATGGCTTCCGTGATGTACCTGCCTCTGAAGAAGACTTCTTTCCCATCAATCGTCCTGGGTTCCAGCCTATCGCCTGAGTAGTATGCACCATCACAGTATCGTACATAGATGTGGTTCCAGTTGTGCATCAACGGGTTCTGGGCCACATCTCTCCACATGCCGTTCTCCTGGGCATACTTGGCATACATTGTTGTTGGCCGGGTCATCACTAGACGTGCTTCCAAGATAGGTGCCGGCTCGCTCCAAGCAGTCACCATCACTATCACAAAATCCACCACCTTGGTGGAAAATGAAGTACTTGTCTTTGCCAGAATCGTAACCAGGGCTCAGGTAGTAGAGGGCAGGAGTTCCATCCAAGCAGCGTGCAAGTGGATAGCCTGTATCAGGTCCCACGGCCCCACAAAATGGGCCTGAAGCTCGGCTGCACTTCTCCCCAGGAGCAGGAAAATGAAGAATCGGAAAGCCATAGTAGCCATAGCTCACGCCGAACAAAACTGAAGGGAAAATGCTGCAAACAATGGGCAATCAACACAAACAATCAAAGTCGGGATATCTGTGCTTTGCATAACCTGCTGTTCTACTATTCGGCTCGTACTGTTTCAACTGTTTCGTTTACTGAAACCCGGAAACCCGTTTCAGTTCATATGGCAGGAACCCGCTTGTGCAGGAAAAAACAACGTCCTCGCCACGTTTCCCAACTTCACCAAAACCGTGCTGACTGTGAAGAAATACACAGCATGTGGCACATCAACACGTTTCTGCACCCTCCACAACAGATTGTATAAGATTAGTCACGCGCAGCATGACCAACAAGAGGCACGTACGGCCTTCCTCGGCACAAGCAAATTCGATATTCAATAGGTTTGAAAAGTGCAGGCCACTGAGAAATCGGCCGATGGAATTCGAAGATGGCGGCACTGTTGGCACAAACCATCAGTTCTCAGCATGTTCTATTGGCTTTACCTTTGGACTGTTTCTGAACTTATCAGATCAGCACGTCTGCAGAGAGCAATCGGTTGGTAGGGGATCTGCCGTAGCAGCACTGCTTGCAGGAAGGGACTGGTGCCTGCCCATAGACAGCCGCACCACCATCGTACCAAGAAGCAAAGGCTTGCAAAGGTGTCAAGCCCGAAGCATCAGCTATGGGGCGCTCGTAGGAGAAGAAGCAATGCCGCTCGCAGCTGTCCAGAAAGTATCCATGTTGGCCAGCAAGGTTTTCCTCCATTTTGGTAGTGAGGCTTGCAGCATAGTTGCTGACGCAAGCTTCTGAATTTCGACACGCTTCATCCATCTCACCCTCCCGCTGGTCTGTGTCAAACCGGCTTTGGAATGCAAAGAGTGGGGTGTCAAGGTAGGCAGAAACCACACTGCCAACGTAGCACTTGTGTGGCTCACCACGGTAGTCGCCAAGACACTTGGTATTCAAGAGGGCTGTTCCATTGTGTCCCGAGACTACAAACTTCTTCTTTGGCGTGAAAAGTTCGACGTCCATGAAAAAACCCGAATCCGCCAATCCCACCACTTTGGCCGCTGATGGCACCATTGCCCTCAAAGAATCCAGGTGTGCATAGATGCGGATAGCCCCTGCGCTGCAACCAGACAACACTACGTCTGTTGCAGTTGCTAGTTTGGGAGCAAGATCAGTGAAAATGGCTTCCGTGATGTACCTGCCTCTGAAGAAGACTTCTTTCCCATCAATCGTCCTGGGTTCCAGCCTATCGCCTGAGTAGTATGCACCATCACAGTATCGTACATAGATGTGGTTCCAGTTGTGCATCAACGTGTTCTGGGCCACATCTCTCCACATGCCGTTCTCCTGGGCATACTTGGCATACATGTTGTTGGCCGGATCATCACTAGACGTGCTTCCAAGATAGGTGCCAGCTCGCTCCAAGCAGTCAGCATCACTATCACAAAATCCACCACCTTGATGGAAAATGAAGTACTTGTCTTTGCCAGAATCGTAGCCAGGGCTCAGGTAGTAGAGGGCAGGAGTCCCATCCAAGCAGCGTGCAAGTGGATAGCCTGTATCAGGTCCCACAAAATGGGCCTGAAGCTCGGCTGCACTTCTCCCCAGGAGCAGGAAAATGAAGAATCGGAAAGCCATAGTAGCCATAGCTCACGCCGAACAAAACTGAAGGGAAAATGCTGCAAACAATGGGCAATCAACACAAACGATCAAAGTCGGGATATCTGTGCTTTGCATAACCTGCTGTTCTACTATTCGGCTCGTACTGTTTCAACTGTTTCGTTTACTGAAACCCGGAAACCCGTTTCAGTTCATATGGCAGGAACCCGCTTGTGCAGGAAAACAGAACGTCCTCGCCACGCTTCCCAACTTCACCAAAACCGTGCTGACTGTGAAGAAATACACAGCATGTGGCACATCAACACTTTTCTGCACCCTCCACAACAGATTGTATAAGATTAGTCACGCGCAGCATGACCAACAAGAGGCGCGTACGGCCTTCCTCGGCACAAGCAAATTCGATATTCAATAGGTTTGAAAAGTGCAGGCCACTGAAAAATCGGCCGATCGAATTCGAAGATGGCGGCACTGTTGGCACAAGCCATCAGTTCTCAGCATGTTCTATTGGCTTTACCTTTGGACTGTTTCTGAACTCATCAGATCAGCACGTCCGCAGAGAGCAATCGGTTGGTAGGGGATCTGCCGTAGCAGCACTCCTTGCAGGAAGGGACTGGTGCCTGCCCATAGACAGCCGCACCACCATCGTACCAAGAAGCAAAGGCTTGCAAAGGTGTCAAGCCTGAAGCATCACCTATGGGGCGCTCGTAGGAGAAGAAGCAATGCCGCTCACAGCTGTCCAGAAAGTATCCATGTTGGCCAGCAAGGTTTTCCTCCATTTTGGTAGTGAGGCTTGCAGCATAGTTGCTGACGCAAGCTTCTGAATTTCGACACGCTTCATCCATCTCACCCTCCCGCTGGTCTGTGTCAAACCGGCTTTGGAATGCAAAGAGTGGGGTGTCAAGGTAGGCAGAAACCACACTGCCAACGTAGCACTTGTGTGGCTCACCACGGTAGTTGGCAAGACACTTGGTATTCAAGAGGGCTGTTCCATTGTGTCCCGAGACTACAAACTTCTTCTTTGGCGTGAAAAGTTCGACGTCCATGAAAAAACCCGAATCCGCCAATCCCACCACTTTGGCCGCTGATGGCACCATTGCCCTCAAAGAATCCAGGTGTGCATAGATGCGGATAGCCCCTGCGCTGCAACCAGACAACACTACGTCTGTTGCAGTTGCTAGTTTGGGAGCAAGATCAGTGAAAATGGCTTCCGTGATGTACCTGCCTCTGAAGAAGACTTCTTTCCCATCAATCGTCCTGGGTTCCAGCCTATCGCCTGAGTAGTATGCACCATCACAGTATCGTACATAGATGTGGTTCCAGTTGTGCATCAACGGGTTCTGGGCCACATCTCTCCACATGCCGTTCTCCTGGGCATACTTGGCATACATGTTGTTGGCCGGGTCAGCACTAGACGTGCTTCCAAGATAGGTGCCAGCTCGCTCCAAGCAGTCAGCATCACTATCACAAAATCCACCACCTTGATGGAAAATGAAGTACTTGTCTTTGCCAGAATCGTAACCAGGGCTCAGGTAGTAGAGGGCAGGAGTCCCATCCAAGCAGCGTGCAAGTGGATAGCCTGTATCAGGTCCCACAAAATGGGCCTGAAGCTCGGCTGCACTTCTCCCCAGGAGCAGGAAAATGAAGAATCGGAAAGCCATAGTAGCCATAGCTCACGCCGAACAAAACTGAAGGGAAAATGCTGCAAACAATGGGCAATCCACAAACAATCAAAGTCGGGATATCTGTACTTTGCATAACCTGCTGTTCTACTATTCTGCTCATACTGTTTCGACTTTTCGTTTACTGAAACCCAGAAACCCATTTCAATATGGCAGGAAACCGCTTGTGCAGGGGAAAAATGTCCTCACCACACTTCCCAAATTCAACAAACGGTGTTGACTGTGACAAAATACACAGCATGTGGCACATCAACACTTTTCTCCACCCTCCTGTGGACAGTGGATCTATCCAAAAAGCAGAAGAGATTATATGAGATTAGTCACGCGCAGCATGACCAACAAGAGGCACGTACGGCCTTCCTCGGCACAAGCAAATTCGATATTCAATAGGTTTGAAAAGTGCAGGCCACTGAGAAATCGGCCGATGGAATTCGAAGATGGCGGCACTGTTGGCACAAACCATCAGTTCTCAGCATGTTCTATTGGCTTTACCTTTGGACTGTTTCTGAACTTATCAGATCAGCACGTCTGCAGAGAGCAATCGGTTGGTAGGGGATCTGCCGTAGCAGCACTGCTTGCAGGAAGGGACTGGTGCCTGCCCATAGACAGCCGCACCACCATCGTACCAAGAAGCAAAGGCTTGCAAAGGTGTCAAGCCCGAAGCATCACCTATGGGGCGCTCGTAGGAGAAGAAGCAATGCCGCTCGCAGCTGTCCAGAAAGTATCCATGTTGGCCAGCAAGGTTTTCCTCCATTTTGGTAGTGAGGCTTGCAGCATAGTTGCTGACGCAAGCTTCTGAATTTCGACACGCTTCATCCATCTCACCCTCCCGCTGGTCTGTGTCAAACCGGCTTTGGAATGCAAAGAGTGGGGTGTCAAGGTAGGCAGAAACCACACTGCCAACGTAGCACTTGTGTGGCTCACCACGGTAGTTGGCAAGACACTTGGTATTCAAGAGGGCTGTTCCATTGTGTCCCGAGACTACAAACTTCTTCTTTGGCGTGAAAAGTTCGACGTCCATGAAAAAACCCGAATCCGCCAATCCCACCACTTTGGCTGCTGATGGCACCATTGCCCTCAAAGAATCCAGGTGTGCATAGATGCGGATAGCCCCTGCGCTGCAACCAGACAACACTACGTCTGTTGCAGTTGCTAGTTTGGGCGCAAGATCAGTGAAAATGGCTTCCGTGATGTACCTGCCTCTGAAGAAAACTTCTTTCCGATCAATCGTCCTGGGTTCCAGCCTATCGCCTGAGTAGTATGCACCATCACAGTATCGTACATAGATGTGGTTCCAGTTGTGCATCAACGGGTTCTGGGCCACATCTCTCCACATGCCGTTCTCCTGGGCATACTTGGCATACATGTTGTTGGCCGGGTCATCACTAGACGTGCTTCCAAGATAGGTGCCAGCTCGCTCCAAGCAGTCAGCATCACTATCACAAAATCCACCACCTTGATGGAAAATGAAGTACTTGTCTTTGCCAGAATCGTAACCAGGGCTCAGGTAGTAGAGGGCAGGAGTCCCATCCAAGCAGCGTGCAAGTGGATAGCCTGTATCAGGTCCCACAAAATGGGCCTGAAGCTCGGCTGCACTTCTCCCCAGGAGCAGGAAAATGAAGAATCGGAAAGCCATAGTAGCCATAGCTCACGCCGAACAAAACTGAAGGGAAAATGCTGCAAACAATGGGCAATCCACAAACAATCGGGATATCTGTACTTTGCATAACCTGCTGTTCTACTATTCTGCTCGTACTGCTTCAGCTGTTTCGTTTACTGAAACCCGGAAACCCGTTTCAGCTCATATGGCAGGAACCCGCTTGTGCAGGAAGAAAGAACGTCCTCGCCACACTTCCCAACTTCACCAAAACTGTGCTGACTGTGAAAGAAATACACTTTTCTCCACCCTCCACAACAAATTATATAGGAACTCCGCTCTTTTCTCCACATGGTTGCAGCTCTGTGGAGGAGGCGGGCCATCAGGCCAAAAGCCCCTCTCAACTCTAAGCCACACCAACGAAGCGGTGGGCGGGTGGGAAAGCTTGAGAACGAGCATGCGACATCGAGTCGTGCCTACAAAGCAGGAACTCCGCTCTTTTCTCCACATGGTTGCAGCTCTGTGGAGGAGGCGGGCCATCAGGCCAAAAGCCCCTCTCAACTCTAAGCCACTCTTTCCAACCTTTCCTGCTTTACCATAGGTGTGGCCAGGCCTTCTCCGGGATGTGGGTCTCCCGGAAGTAGAGGGCCCTCTTAAGGATATGCTCGAAGTGGCCTGCCAAGGTCAAAATTCGGCTTTGGGTCTTGTCTGAAAGGCAGGCTCCATAGGTAGCTACTCCAGCTTCCTGAAGGTACACTTCGAGCACACGGGTGGACAACCATCTGCCCTTGCGACGCACCAACTCAGAGTCTTCTGTCTCCTGCAGGAGGAACGTGGCGCCTCCCGGCCTGAAACTTGCCAGGCTATATGGAGAGAAGCCCTCTCGTCGAGTGGTTTCGAGGCCAAGTGCCTGCTGCAACTGTGCGAATCTCCTCCGCAAGGTAGCTGGTGCACACGGCCAAAGCAAGGAGTCTTTGTCAACGAACCTGAACACTGAGGTCACCAACTGCACAACGTCAGGGTGGTCAACTCTTGAGCACTGGTGTCTTGCAGCACAGCCTCTTGTTTTGGGTTGCCGTATGCGAAGTATCAAGCTCTGAAACCCTGGCGAGGCTTCAAAGGGCAGAATCAAATCTACCCTCCTTGCAGCAAAAACTTCTCCTATACGAAGCAACCCCGACCAAGCCAAACAAAAGATTGCAGCTTCTGTCGACCAACCCCACAACAATGCCAACCCTGAAACCGCCAACAACACAGGGAGGGGAAGTGCGGGGTGATGTTCTCGAGGTTCGTCGACTGCCCAGTTGAAAGCCAGGTCCCAAGCCATGGCCAACTGCTTCCTCAGCGCAGGCCTCCGCTGAGCCACTGCATTGATCGTCTCTGAAAACCTGCCGTACGGTCGGCCTGCAAAAAACATCTCTTTTCCAAATGCAACCAATGCTTCATTGACCAGCTGTGGGTCACACGTCCTAGAATCCAACAAAGCGGACAGGGTGGTGTGAAAATGCTCAACCAGCCAAACATCGAAGTCCTGCATCAGTGCATCACGGTGGCTCCTGGTCCTCTGCTGGAGCACCCGGTCAGCTGCCAAAATCGTGCCAGCTCGGGCTCCAGCTCTCTTCAGATCTTCGGTTCCTCGCGGCTGCAACGGCATGGCATGCGCGACCGGGAACCCACCTAAAGGGGCAAAACGGCTCCTACAACCCGGGCAGGCCCTCCCTCGTACGTGTCCAAGCTCTGTCGAAAGGCAGAGGAGGATGAGAAAGGCCAAAAGGGGAGGAGACGGATGCCTTCGACTGTTCGAAGAACTGATAGCCGGTGCCAACAGGGTGAGCAGGAAGAAGCAGCTAATTGACAGAGATGCACAAAGTCCAGAGACGGACCCAAGTAGGGACATGAAGTCCACGATGAAAGTCCACGGGACGAAGGAAGTCCAACTAAGAAAATCCAAGGAAGGAGCCTCTGAGCATGCTCCAGCAGGAGAAAGGCAAATGGAAGCCAGCAAGACAAGCCGAATCCAACTGGATGCCGCCTTCGAGAACTGCAAGGCATGAACGGCTGCAACCTCCTCAGGGCAAAGATGATCCAAAATAGAATGTGTAGTAGGCGAAGGAAGATCTCGGCTGTATTCAACGTCGTAGGAGCAAATCCAAAGGAAGGTGAAGGTTCCCTGCAATGGTCAAAGCACTGGCCTTTTTGAGAGATCTCTTCAAAGACCTTGCTGACGACCGTCCCTTCCCATGAGCACCCTTTGCCACCCTGCTATCCAAGAAGGCATTGAAGCGGAGTGAACCACCTCTCTTTGCCAAAGCATTGAGGAGAGCAACATAGGCATGGCTTTCCAACACATTGATGTGCCCAAGATGCTTCCAGGCCCATACTGATGTAGTAGTCCAAGTTCTGGAGAGAAGAATATCGTTGATGATCACTGACTCCAAGCCACTGACTGAAGGGTCCTCCTGACCTATCTTTTCACTCAGAGCCTTTGAGAAGCAGTCCGCAATAAGTTTTGCCACTCCTGGGGCATAGATTGCACTGGCTTTTGTATACTTGCCCTCAATCCTCACATGCCGATGACCTCCTGAGCATCTCACTGTGAGCCGGTCTGTATCAAGGCCATAGACCAGCAGGCGGAACTCTTTCTTGTGTATGGACCCAAGCATGCAGGACGCCAAGATAGCCTCCTCAAAGCCAAGGGAGAGCAGATGGCGCCATGCACCAAGCCATGCCATCTTACTCAAACGAGGCTGCTCCAAAAGCAACGGGAGGTCAAATCTCCAGGCAAACCATGCTATTGTGAGACATCTAAATGCCAGGAGGTTCCCAAGGTAGGTCTTCTTCTCCTTGCGATCAAAACCAAGAGGATTGTCATAGCTCCTGGAAGCAGGGTACTGAGCTGGTGAGAAGGTCGTACAAGGCGGCTCAAGTGCGAGGCTCCTGAATCGCTTCTCTGCAATCATCTGGAAGATCCAGTCCAAGAGCTTCTCAGAACCAAGATCGAAGGCCGGGCTCTGACTCAAGTCGATGGGCGTGCAGACTCTGAAACCTCTCTCAGCCATAGCCTCAGAAAGAACACCTGAGCCTCCACAAATCTCAACGAAGTCAAAGCAAAAGTCCAGCGCCCTCTTGGGATGGAAACTCTGGAAGGGAACGCCGAGCCCTCTTTCAGCCTCTGTCTCCTCACCAAGGATCCTCAAGGCAGCAGAAGCTCCATGCTCTAGCTGCGTATAGGCTCCCTTTCGATCGCCTCCAAGCCAAAGGCGCTTTGCGACCTCCTCCTCAACAACGGTCTGCACAACCGCTCCACCCCATGTAGAAGCATCTGTGGCATAGACCTTAGTGTCATAGGGAACACTGACATCAGTGATAGCCAGGAAAGATGCAATGGACGCCAGGACCAACTCCTCAGCTATAGAGCGGGGCAAAGTGATGACCTCATCTGCTGTTGCTGCTGAAGTGTTCCCTAGCTGGAAGATGCCATCCAGAATGCATGTAAGGCACCGTCTGAACATAAGCACTGAGGTCCAGTTTCCTGCAAGCCGTGAAGCAATTCCTCTTGAAATCACAGGGAGAGCTGCAAGCCTCAAGGAAAGCGAAGCAAGTGCAATCCTCTTTCCAAGGGGTGCACCAACAGCAGAAAGCCCTGCTCCCAAAACTTTGGCGTTCGAGAGGACTTCAGCGCCAACTGCCTTAAGCTCACAGCTGCCTCGGATAGTCTTGTCATCAGAACCCAGGACACCAGCCTTCTGGTAAATCTCCTCGGCGATCTCGAGCAATTCGACTGAGCGTGCCCTCAGAGGATCAGTGGAAACCTTCTCTGTAGACAACGTGAAGTAGTCGTCAATGACCAAACCCTCCCAAGTCGGGCCAACAGGGAAGGCATGATTCCTCTTGATCACGCGACCCTCGGACAGTAGGCCGCCCCACTCCAGCAGAGAAGAATGACTTTGAAGGGCATACTCGACTCCCAAATGATCTCCTTGGAAGAGACTCTTGAAGCCAACGTAGACGAAGTCCAAACATTGGCTGACAAGCAGAGGGGTACGCCCCCGGCCCAACTGGTCTCCATGCTTCTCTCGACTGGTGGGCTCCCGAAGCTCGCGATAGAGGACATCAAGCTCATCAAAGCCCTGAAACCAACTCTCAGGGAAGGCGAAGGGCAACATGTTTGTAGAAGCTCTCGAGCGAGTCACCTGAGCTTGATGATAGAAATCCTTTCTGTCAGAGGCACAGCCAACCAATTTCATCCCACGAGGGCAGTGTACCGAGGTCATTGAAACACCTGAAGGAAGGTCAGCTGAAGGTCCTCTGGGATGGTACTCTCCTCCGTTCATGAAGCGACGGTCACCTATCTGCCTGTCAACTTCTGCATTCTTGTAGGTGTTGAAGACCCGGGATGAATAGGCTGCAGGCTTCTCGAATAAGGCCATGAGCCCCTTGAGGCTCCACAACTTTGCCAATTCAAAATTCTCCTCAATAGTCTCTCTCGCAAAACTAGGACCAGGCCAAGAGCACTCTCCTCCATGACGAAGGACAAGGGGCTCAACGAAGGGCAACCAGAGGATGCTTCCATCTAAATAGTTTCCCAAGGGCCAGGTGCCAGTGCCAGAGAGCTTCAGACGACTAGCATCCAAGGAACGATAAGGCAGCACCGGTGAAAACTCTGTAGAAGGTGAGAAACGCTGGTGGATCATGCCAACCTTCTCAACATCAAAGCCAACACTTTCGTAGTAGCTGCCAGGGTCAAAAATCTTGTTCTCATTGACATACGTTGAAAGCTCAATGAGTCTTGCAACAAATTCTGGTCCAGATCTCCCGGAGGTATAGGATGGTCTCCGGCTCGATCACTCACCGCTATGAGCCCCCGAAGGTGCTGAAAGACTTTCAGCTGCGCCAGACTAGGGGACCTCCTCAGTTCAGAGAGCAGCACAGGCTTCAGCCCATTGTACTGGTAGTTCAAAAAGACCACGAGCACATGCAAGAGCCTTTTCCTGCACAAAGAACTCCATTTCTTCACTCCAAGCCGAGGGCACCTCTGCTTCTCAAACAGCCCAAACTCAGGCAGAGGCAGAGGGAAGACGGTGGTGCAGGGCTCAAAGCCACTGAAGGTGAGAAAAAATGTTCTGGCCAAGAAAGCAGCAAAGCGAGTCCTGGACTTCAAGGTAAGCCTCAGGAAGGAAGCAATGAGCTGCTGGAACGAAATGCTCTGAGAAAGATCTGTCTCCTCAAAGCTGTAGCTCAATGGATCTACTCTGCGGGGTCCTCCTCCTGTCTCTTTCCTTTCCCAGATCCTTTCTTCTTCTTCTTCACGGGAAAGGTGTCTGCCGCTGGAGCCTCTTGCTTCCTGTCCTTCGTGACCTCCCCTCGCTTTGTCTGTATGACATCCAACTCCTGCTGCCGGCTCACGTTTTGCCGCATCGCACTGAAGTTGGTGGCATGTCATGCCCAGCGATCCTTCGTCGCCTATGGCAGCCAGCCACCACCCCACTTCACTGCATCCGGCAGTGTGCCAGCTTCGTCATCTACGTGTAGTGCACGTGCTGGTCCACATTGGCCATCTTTCGTGCCAAACCCGACAGGACATTGCCTGAATCATGGAGGTAGCGCTGCACTGCCGAGGACGTCCATCTTCCGGTCCTCTTGACCACTTCTATCTCCCCAGTCGCCTGGTAGAGCGCCGAGGCCCCTCCAATCCTCAAAGAATGGGATTGGAACCGCTCTGCCGGCAAGCCCAGCGCCCTCGCAGCCCTCTGCAGCAAATTCTGCACCTCCAGCCGCTTGATGACCGGGCCTGATGCCATCGGAACAAAGGCATATGGCTTTCGGGGCCTTGTCCAAATCGTCTTGGTGCCACTTCGCGAAGCCGGTGAAGGGCGGTGACCACGCAAACGAACTCGACCTCAGTCTTCAGCATGGTCTTGCACGTCCCAAAGGCTTCTTGGTCTGCTTTCGTCTTGCGGAACTGCAAGGTCGCCTCCTGCGGGTCGTTCTCATCCGGGCGACCACGGGTCGTGAGCGAAATGTCCTGGCCCCTCACGATCATTTCCTGGTCCACCCCGCTGGAGTCGGAGAATTCCCGAGCTCGAAGCATGAAGAACCATGCCGTGACCACCGCCGCATGCACCATCCGGCAGTCCACCTTGAGCTCTCCCACCGTCTCGGCTCCAGACGCCATCTGCTTGCCGAGCCACTTCAACATCTGCACAGTGACCCCTAGCCGTCTTGGCCTCTTCACAGAGTTCTTCTCCAGGGAGTTGAGAACGATCCACAGCCGGTGCATCTTGACTGCAGTGTCACCGTGCCCAGCTCGTTTATGCGCATCCTTGATGGCGAAGACCGCCTGCTTCATGGTAGCCACCGAGGTGCCCAGCCAGCCCAAATACCCCAGGTAACCCAGGACCTTGTTCTCGTTGTGGATCGGGTCACCCTTGTGGTCGAGGTAGGGCGTCAACCACCCTTGGCGTCGGCTCCAATCGCACCACTTGCCCCAGGCTGCCGCATAGGCCTTCTGCGTGCTCGCTGCCTTGTCTCCCACCAGGTGAGCTTCGAGCCATTCTTCCACCTGTGCCTGGATCTCCATGTCGGGGTTGAAGTCCGGGTTGAGGTCGATGAACTTCGCACCATTCTCCTCGACAAGCTTGAGCTCCTTCTTTCGTCGACCTCCGCACCTCCTTTCATCACTACCCCCGAAGGTTCCATCACACTCTTCAATGGCTTCCAGCCACAACTCTTCGCCCCAAAACCACACCGGGTGGGTCCGATCATCACCTCGACCTCCCGCCTTTCGATCTGGTAAGGCTCGGCCGAAATCACCTCGTCGCCATCTCCTCAGCCACTGCAGCAAAATGCTCAATGACTTGTAGTCCTCCTTGTCGGCACACATCCCAGCTTTGCCCTCCCGTCCCTCTTTGGCGAGCTCCGCCGCGGTGCTGACAAGACTCAAAGCTGTCCTTCGACCGGTGGCCTTGCACCCTTCTCGTTCAGCCTCCTTCTCACCAACTTGACCAACCAGGGTTCCAGGCGTCTGCCCTGAAGGACCCAGATCTCCTCACCAGCCAGGCTCCTCACCTTTCCAACTGGCGCCGCCTTGTCTTGCACCAGGATGCGCTGCATGCCCTTCTCGGCCCGATCAGCGAGAGGCCACCGGCAGGGCCCACTTAAGGAATAGACATTCTGCCTGTCCGCCTCCTCTGTGGTCCACGCGTAAGCCACGACCACCGGCAGCATGACCTCCTGGCCCACATTGGTCGCACCCTCGTACTTCTCGACCGAGATGCAGTTGCCCTCCTCAACCCTTTTCAAGTAGGATCCCATAGCGGGGGGGGTGACCGACTTAATCATCAGGAACTCCACGGCTTCAGGTGTCTTTTCCATTGGGAAGACAAAGCCGGCTACCCTTCTCCTCACCATAGCCTCTCCCAGCTCGGAGGTCACGAACTCCTGCAGGGTGCACGTCCACCCGATACTCGTCGCCCGCCGCTCCAAGCAAAGCCACTTCACCTCGGTGGGGCCCTCCAAGACGGCCACATCGAAGACCTCGCTG
>CAXIVM010001866.1:0-23000 GCA_964035705.1 Porites rus | reverse complement strand
CAAAAGCCTTTTGTAAATTAAAAAAAATTAAATAAATTAAAAAAATAAATACACGTCGATTTAATTTATTTAATTTATTTAATTTTAATTTTTTTAATTTTTTAAATAGCCAAATCCACAAACAAAAAGAAATATATTAATTTCTAAATATACTTAATTTACAATTTAAAAAATTAAATTAAATAAATAATAATAAATCAAAATCTATGTATTTTTTTACTTTACATTTTTAATTTACAAAAGCCTTTTGTAAATTAAAAATAAAAACAAAATTATATTTAATAGAGTGACTCAGTGGCATCCGGCTATTTAAAAAAATAAATAAATTAAAAAAAATAAATAAAATTAAAAAAATAAATCGAAATCGATTTATTTTTTAATTTACAAATGCCTTTTGTAAATTAAAAAAAATTAAATAAAATTAAAAAAATAAATCAAAATCTATTCAATTTTTAATTTACAACAGCCTTTTGTAAATTTAAATAAAAAAAATACATCAAAATCTATTTATTTTTTTAATTTACAAAAGCCTTTTGTAAATTAAAAAAATAAACAAATTAAAAAAAGTATACACGTCGATTTAATTTATTTAATTTATTTAATTTATTTAATTTACTTAATTTATTTAATTTTTTAAATAGCCAAATCCACAAACAAAAAGAAATATTTTAACTTTTAAATATATTTAAGTTACAATTTGAAAAATTGAATAAATTAAATAAATCTTTTAAAAAAAAATCAATAAAACATCAAAATCTATCAATTTTTAATTTACAAATGCTTTTTGCAATAAATATTTGAATTGAAAATTAAATCATTTGTGTTTGTTTCTTTTTACGAAATGATACCTAAAGGACCCTCGATCATATATATATATATATACCCCGCTCTCGGGCAAACCCTGATGGTCCATTCACACGAGTTCCATTTTCCACAAATGGAAACACCGCTTTCTTGCGGTCATTCTCAATACGGTCCCTCAGCCCAATGAGCCGGGGCAGTCCTATTGCTGCCCCTTTTGTTTGATTCATCAAAACCTAGTTGTCCTAGCTTCAACCCAAGTTTCCAGCGACCATGAGGGAAATCGATCGCCCAACAGGCAGGAAAATGAATGTGTCCTCGCTTCACCCTCCATCCCCATAAGCCCTATCCCGTTTCAAGACGACTTCATGTCATGCGGCCTCACACCGATGGTGTTCACGTGACCCCAGTACTCTTCACTTTGTGGAGTCACCTGGCATGGGCGGGGGTGGTGCACTTCAACAGCAAACGGTGCACTTCAACCTGGGGCCACAGCGGTCTCTGGAATCCATGGAGACGGAGACACCCGCAAATGTTGCGGGTGACCAGTGCGGATTCATATTACAACCATCACCATCCAGCATCATCCAACAGGTGCACTGGCCATGGCTCATTGCACGTGCTGTGCTTTCTTCAGGCTTGAGAGCCTGATGGCTTCCTGAATACTTAGCAGGGCCTCCAGCGATGAACCTGCCTTGTCCAACGAAAATAAATCGCTGGAGGGAAAGCGGAAGCAGACGTCCGTGCGTGATCATCCGTGTAACTACTATGTTAAGACAAGCTGGATTTCAGATCACAAATGGGTTACCCCTAGTGTTGTGTGATCACCTTCCACTCGTAGAGGTTCTCAGGCTGTTGCAGGATGATTCACGTCTGCAGAGGCGCCGGCTTCGTCGGTTACTCGATGGTCGCTTTGGAGTCTTTTGGAACATCGAATTCTAGGTGTTGAGCTGGTTAAACATGCCTTGCTTTATTTCATACCCCTGGACTCTGAGGTTTGACCTAGGTCGTCGTGTGGCCTGCGGCATCCCATCCTGCGGCAGACGCGTGTGGGATGCGGCGTCTCCGCCCATGTGACTCGCCGGTTCGCTACCACCTCTCAGCGTTTTCGCCAAGGACGGAGACCCGAAAGGTACCAAAAGGGCTCCCATTTCACTCGTCGGTCACCGAAGTCGGTTCATCGGGGGACATCGGATCCGATGGTTGAAGGCGATCCGATCACCGGAAAGAGAAGAACGTTGGGTGTCCAATGTGTCTAACACCTCTTTTTGTGGACATGCCAGGCATCCAAGATGGAGGGAATCATCAAGCTCCGAGCTCAGCCGCATCTCACTCTGTGGAACCCGTCACCCTTGTGGGGTCCAGGGGGGTCGGCGGTGACCTGCCCTTCTCCACCGGATCTCAGCCCTCGAGAGCCTCGGGATCTCCATAGATTTCGCTCGTCGAGGCTTGCAATATCCGTGCTTTCACTCTCTTGGCCAAGCCCATCATGTTGATCGTGCCCAACACGGAGACCTGCGAAGTGCGTTCTTCCGCGAGACCTGCGAAGTGTGTTCGTTTTTCACCTCCCAACGAAGCTGTGGCACATGTTTCTCCGCAGAGAAACGTGGTGGGAGGAGATGCGAAGCGGCGACTGGATCCTCCTCCTGGTTCACCCAGCCAAAGAGACTACTAGTAGCTTCTAGCTACTAGTAGCGATGCCCTTAGATACTAGTAGCTTCTTGCTACAACTGGATCCACTCCCGAATTTCGGGGTTAGGGGGCGGTGTTCTTTGCTTGAGCACGAACTCTCGCATGACGGCCGTGGGAGCGAGACGGAAGGACCACAATGGTCCCAAACATGGAATTGTCTATTGGAATGCTTGAATTCGATGGCAAACAATCAAGAACCAAGGGTGTCCATGACTCGCAAAATCATTCCAAAACTTGGGAGAGCTCTGAAGCCATGGGTGAACTCCTTGTCTTCTGAAAGAAGAACACCATGTGTGGTGGCGGATCATTCATGTCCACTTCTTCCATGGCCCATCTATGGATGAATTGTTTCGAAGTCTCTTGCATCGAATGAGCAGTCACTTGGCTATCAACACTTCGACTTCGACCAAATAAAGTAAACTGGGTCTCAAGGCTTGTCTGAGACGCACCAAGACTGACTCTGCCGCCTTCGTGGTCTTAATGGGATTCCATTGATAGTGGACCGGTGAGGCTGGACAGGCCATGTTGTAGACCATATCCTCAGGCCATCGACTCGGAGCCTCCAACGGCTTTGAGTCGCACAGTGGCACAGACTCCAACAGGTGGCATATCATCATCATCTAATATATACTGTCAGGAACCGCCTTGGACCACTAAGAACCTGTAAAGAACTTGGACCACTAAGGAACCTGGAAACAAAGCTCCACGAGAGCAGGGAAATGAGAAGAATGCCTTCGTCGCCTTCTTGCGAGATGGGTCCGAAAATGGAAGGCGTCAAAGGATTCGCAACCCCTCTGCCCTTCCCTCCACAATATGGCCAAAAGGAATCCTTCGAATGTTACAGTATAATATGTATGTAGACCTATAACATCCTAGAATCTAGAACTAACCTGAGTGACCTCTATTTTGTACTAGGGCTCGAAAAAGTATTATACATATATATATATATATACAGTAACATACAAACAGTCATACAGTATATATATATAATACATCATGATGCTTCTTTTCTCCCCAGGCCACGCATTCGCAATAGAAGGGCTCCGTGACATCGTGGCGGATGAACTCGAAGCGAGGATGGCCCATCAAATCCGCAATGCCTCCCGAGGCTCAGGGTGGGCCATGCGGACAGCGGGGCATGACCGGACCGTGGACACTGACAGGTCTGTGGATGTCTGTGGTGCCAAGGGATAGGTCGACCCGACCTCCCCGTTCGTTCGACGTTCGACCCACAGGAGCCAAAGTTGGTTCGACCGTCTGCCCATGTCGTCGAAAGCCATTCTCATGCAAAGCCATATCTTCAAACTCTCGCATGTCTTGACTTGGCAAGATCGAAGTGGTCTCTAAATAATCTGAAGGAACTCCACAAGATGTGAAAACCTCAAACCTCCATGGGTTGACTCCTCCCCCAGTGAACAAAACAAAAAATAGACAACTCTCAACAGGGCAAAAAACTCTCAAACCCATTAGATCCTCATGATCTGTCGTTTTTCACCCACTCTTCCACGAAAAACCTCTCCCCCGACCTCCTTTCCATCCCCCCAAATCCAGCCCAAAAGCGGGCCAGCCCGGCCAGCGCTCGGTTTCCCTCCGTTTCCCCCGGTTCACTTCTCGGCCGCGCCGGAACGCGTGGAGGTGAAGAAGTTGTCCAAGCACATCACCTCGTGGCCCTCGGCCAGGAGCCGCCGGCAGATGTGGGAGCCTCGCCGAGGTGCGGCCGGACCGGGCCACCGCAGAGGGACGCAGGTTTGACACATGGAACCAAGGGGTTCCCCATGATTTGGGCGGTTTGGCACCCAACTAACTGTACAAAAACACTCACACACACACATATATATATACACATGGATCTTAATTGAACTTAAACAAATGTCCAGGGAGCGCTGAAATGGCCTTGTGTCTGGAACTGTGAAATCCAGGTCGGGCAATTGCAGATACAAGATAATACAAACTGTTGCCACTCCCTTTCTTCACGAGACTGAACACAAGCGGAGGTCCGCTGGAAGAATTGGGCAAAGAACCGTTCTTATCTTTGTCTCTGGAGAAAGGCACCCCACGAACCCAGCAAAAAGATCACTTCCCCGCCTAAAAAGCCTGCACCCCCGGTCACGAGGATGCGCTTGAACTGTGCATCTTTGTCCTGCAAATGAAGATTTTTGAAGATCAAAAACCGATCTTCCAGTCAAATTCCTGGTTGCAATCTTGAATTTCAACCAGGTTGCCTGGTGTAATTGCATCTTTTCCCCCAGACTATAGTATGGAGGATATTCTTCAGAATCCAGCTGGGTGGTTTTGCGACGACCAATGTGGAGAGAACAAAATCAAACACACCTCCGATGTTCGCAAGCATAACAAGAATCGAGAAAACAAATTGTCTATGCTGTTTGGGAGTAAAATCTGGAATACTGTTCACATCCCGTTCGCCCTTCTTGCTCAGCTCCGTCCCGTCCTTCCCTTCAAGGCAGGAGCTGGGTCGAGATGTTCTTTCCTGCACGGGCAGAGGGGCGCAACATCTCTAAGATCAAACGAGCGAACGGGCGGAACACTTCTGCAAGCGCCACGGACTAGGCCACACTTCCATGAATTGGCAAGGACCAAAAGGGAAACAAACTAGTAGTAACAAGAACTACGAACACAAGTGCATCGCTACTAGTAACAAGAGCATTACTACGTACTAGTAACAAGAAGCTACTAGTAGCCAACCGCCACCAGCACAAGCTTTTGGCTGGGTGTTGGAACTGCAGTCTCATGCAACGTCGGTTCCAAGGTCCTTTGACCGGCGACGCAGAGAAATCCTTCGGGAACTCCGAGTCAAAACTGCCTTCTCGGCAGTCACTCTCCTGCTAATTGGGAGCTGCTAGGTACCTTGATCTTGCGTCGACTGTGCTTGACTTTGAGGAGACCAAGCAGCAGCAGGAGGAAAATGAAGGAGCACGAAACCGCTGCCAACAAACCGTTCCTGTATGCCACAGTAGCGCCACCGAGCCCCCCCACGGCAAAGACCATGAAGAGCAAGTGGATAAGGAGGGTCTGCATACAGTCTAGGATATTGCTGGAAAAGCATGGGGCTGCAAACTTGTCACACAGCAAGAAGAGCAGCTCTACGCATGCTGGCAAAAAGATGAAGTTCGCGCTGAAAAGAACTGCAAGTGCGAAGGGCAAGAGGCACTCAAAGGAGCTTCCTCCTCGAATCATCGCCACGAGAAATTCCAGTGACATGTTCAGGTAAGGCACAATCAAGATCATCAAATAGGACAATGGTAGATGGTTGCTGAGAATGGGGCCCATGAGCTCTGCACGTAAAGGTCCCCGCACATACTCATTGAAAGCTGCTTTGCTGCCATACCACTTAATGATCGCTGCGTGGATAAAGCGCCGGTCATCATTGTCGTAGCAATCCACTGTGTCCAGGTCAAATTGCTCAAATTGCTTTAAGAGTTGGTGCTTGCTCAAAAAGCTCCGACCTCAGCGCCGAATCCAAAAACCGAGCCGCTGCTTGGGTTTGGGCGGACTGGGTATGACTTCAAAATAGGGGGACCTCCCAAAGGCCTCCTGGAAGAAGGGAAATAGACCATTGGCTGGGGGTCTCCCTATAAAAAGGCACACCTATTGAAGGTCACCCAACCTGGAAATACCTAGAGTCCTCGGCCTGTGGACATAGTCACTGGCTGATCTCAGCATCTGCTTGACCTGGCCCCTCATGCCTCGCAGAGAAGGGCCCCGAAAGTCGCCTGCCAGGACCTACCACTAGTCGTGAGGGGGGAGTAACTATATAGAGTTCTATATTTTTCTATATGCTCTGCGTTTCTTCAACTGGGAATGAAGTCCTCTAAACCCAGGTGGCAACAAAATGATCTTGGAGATGCAATTAAGAAACAACTAAGCTTTAGACGAAGCAGGTGTGCAGCAATCAGCAGTGGAACAGAAGCAACTAAGAATGCTGGAAGCAAAGACACCATGTGTGAGCTCCTGCTACGAAGCGCCCAATAGCCCACAGCAGTGAAATACTCTCCGAGAAATGTGAAGGCCACATATTGCTCAACGAAGAGTGGTGAGAGATTGACCCGTCCATGGGGATTCCCTTTGCGATACACGGCTAGCTCAAAGACACACCAAGCCCTGGAGAGGTATGGCGGGCTCCACAGAATGCGGAGCTCGTCCGAGACCAATAAAAGCCTCCAATGCCCAGAATGCCACGCTTCATCTGCGCTTTATCTGTTTGATGGATGCTGGCCACATCAATGAAACAGGTGTCTGGCTTTGTGCTGCAATCTGGCCAGTAGATGGCAGAGAAGAGGCCCAAGACTGGCCCCAAAAAGCCCAGGAGAAGGATCCAAAAACCCATGGGGCAGGTCAGAACACAATTGGTTCCTAGGGTTTCGAAGGAGAGCCTCATGGGAAGGGCTCCCAAAAGACAAAGCAGCAGGGTCACTGCTACCACGAAAAGCCAGCACAAAAGAGCATGCAGCCAACCACAATGAAAAAGCAAAGACAACACCTTCCAGCTTCCATTGGTCCACCAAGTATGTGACAAAAAGACATTCAAACGCTTGACTGGCTTGGACTTGAGATACAAGGCCTGTCGTTCTTCTGGGCTCAAGTTGATGGGGTTGTATCGCCACAGTCTGCCCAATCCCCTCAAAGAGGCCCTCAGCGTCGTGCCACGCAGAATCTCGAGGTCCACGAAGTCCACCGATTGGATGGCCTTTTACATGTCAAATATAAAGACTTTATGAAAACCGAATAGCCATGGCCTCTTACCTACTAGCGATGGCCTCCTGAGCGATAAAAACAGATCCTAGTAGATCCTAATCTAAATAGATCCTTATAGTAACCAACTTAAATAGATCCTAATAGAGATGGCCTCCACCTAAGTGTCTCCATGGCCTCCATCGACCGATCGAGAAGTGTCTCGCTCACAGCTGCATATGCCACCGCGGACAGCCCCACCGGCGACGGAGGTTCCCGGGCATCGCCGGCCACAGAGCCGGTTCCGCTGGAGTCTGGAGGAAAGTCCGGAGCCTGGCCCTCATCCAGTGGGGATTGCTGCAGTTGCTC
The DNA here is from genome assembly GCA_964035705.1 of Porites rus. Taxonomy (NCBI): domain Eukaryota; kingdom Metazoa; phylum Cnidaria; class Anthozoa; order Scleractinia; family Poritidae; genus Porites; species Porites rus. The sequence goes on along the minus strand of CAXIVM010001866.1, from coordinate 15,449 downwards.
AAGCCGGGTCTTAAAACACCACTCGCTATGACCCTCTTCTCCAGAACAGCAGCAGATTCTCTCAGTAAACGACATTGGATCGCAAGGCCGCCAATAAGAAAGAATCAGCCCACAAGCCGCACACAAAAATGTTGTATATAGGTTGTCGAAATGTGTGATTGTTTGGTTATATGTCCTAGCAGTCGTCCTATCTTTTGCATGAGTCAAAAAACCATTCGTGTTTCGTCTCCGGAGGATTGAGCCAATATTTCTCAAGTGCTTCGACGGTCTCTCTCTCTCTCTCTCTCTCTCTCTCTGTCTGTGAACTTGAGGCACATGTAAACGTCATGTCAACGCTGTGTCTTGCTCAGCAAGGTGTGAGTCCAACCAATGGCTTTCAAGGGCTTTCCTGATGACTAAGGCATTTTTTGCAGGGGTGTATTCGTGGCCCTTCTCCATTCAATATCGTGGGGTCCGTAGGTAGGTGCTCTTTAAGAAACACCAGTGCACGAGCGTTCGCTGACTCACTTCCCAGTTCCCACCTTGCGATGCAAGGCAATGGCTACGGGCACCGAAGCTACCGGAAGCAGCCGTGCAGCACGGCTCCACATGGGCACAGCAGCACGGTCTTCGTGAGCTTCGCAGCAAGCTGCGCTACTTTGAGCACTGAAGAAAGAAAGGGCTGGGCGAGGTGCAAACAAGTGCTAAACACCTGAGATCCATCCGAAAAGAAAACCTGCCGGTTCCTTCTGAAAAGTGGCACTACAGGTAGGTGGTTTCTGGAGCTCTAAGACTCGACTGAACACCCAGGTTCACCACCAGATCTCCCAAACCACCCCGCCGTCGACCTCTCCGGCACCGGAGCCTTTCTTCGGCCCACCGGTGGCGCCGTGGGACGCGGCTGGTGACGCCGAACAGCTGCGGAGGGGGGACGTGGGCGCGGCCGTCTGAGGCTGTCTGAGGCTGCCGATTTGGCCCTCAACCAGTGACGGGTCTCTGTTTCAGATGGCGAAAAAGCCCGACCATCCAAAGTTCCAATGGAACTAGCGCTTTCCGTTGTTTCCCTTCAAGTAATCAGATCCATCGGTGTTTCCAAACAGAAATGCACGCGTCCCAACATCGGCGTGCTGCTCAACCGATGCACAGCAGTGCTTGACCTTTTCACAGTGCCACGCTCAAGGCTGAATATGGCTGAATTCCTTGATCTGGAGACTCGGACGCCTGCCATTCTACACCTTCGCAGTGCAAATCTATTCGGATTTCTTCATTTCTGAATTCGATTGTTTCTTCACAGTTGTCATGGCCAACCCTTGAGGAGATTTAAGATTCTATGACCTGCTGCAAACAGACTTGATCTTGTGAGACGGGCAGAATCTGGTCTACCCCATTCTCCTTGTGAGACAGTGTGAGACAACATTTGCTGTTCACAATGCTCATCGATCCTCACGTACGTTCGGCAAAAAGGACATCGATGTGTCCCACGGTGGCCAATCTGCATCGGTACGGTGTTCAAAAAACTCGAACGAAAACCTCGGACTCCCATGGACTCCCTTGGACTCCATCCCCACAGGGCCCGCACCACTTCGACCTTTGAGATGTGGATCTGCTGATCAACCTCCAGGAAAAAAATACGTCGCGAGGGAAGAAACGAGTCTTGGGTCTTGGTCCGAAGAGAATAACCGTGTATTTGTCTAGGACATTCCATATAGGACGATGTTCTTGGTCCCATTCAAAGGTTTAATAGCTGTGCAGGTGGACGAAGGATTCAAAACCTGAGCTTTGTCACTGTCAAAGCGCCCCCCATGTGGGAGGGTGGGTCGATTGGCCGAAATAAATCAAATCTTGCATGAGCGAAAATAAAAAATGCCAGCGCAACATTGAAACTAGGGAGCAAGAAGGCTGGACAAAGAAAAACCTTGCGGGGTCAATTTGTGGTGTGGGGGCACCAGTAGTCAGTAGTGCAAATGATTGCATTCCCGTAAATGTTGGGGCTCCATGAGTTGGTGTCTTTCAAACACGAAAGTGCAGCGGTCTTGGAGAACGGAACAACTCCACCACCATGACGTCCCGCGGGTCCACAGGTCCACAATCGCGTGTAGACTCATGTTGACTGGTGAAAACCAACCCATTTGGATAGAAGAAACATCTCCATACTTGGGAGGACTTCATCTACATGACATATCATGACATTATAGGGATTAGGTCATTCATCGGCCTCGGCCTCCAGTCCGCGCAGGTCGTACGCCTGACGTGGAAACCGAACCGCCTTTACCTTCTTCGCGTGTCCCTCTCCGCCGCGCCGCACCTCGCTGGTTTTGAAATCTGCCTTCAGGGGCACTCCTGAGTTTGGGCGAACAAATCCTCTGATTGATTGGATCAACAAAAGTGTTCATGCTGTGTTTGGACGAAGCCCTCTGTGTGAAAGGGTGTTCGTTTCTCCCAAGGCTGGAAGAGTTTGCAAGTCTATAGGTCCATGCCCAGCCGATCCAAGAATCCTTGGGTTTTGCTGGGTGATATGGTGTGATCTTCATGCCAAACCGTCAACAAGCGTAATTATATCCCAGTGGATCCAGCTACCACCGTAGCTGGGAACTAGCGGTTACCCCACAACCCTTCACTCGGACACCCTTTCGATCCTCCCTTTCGTGTTTCACCGCGTGTCCGCACTCTGAGGGATCCACCTTTCGATCGCCCATGGAGAATGGAGTGGAAGAGATAAGAGGATGGCTGATCCCTCAGCGCAGAAACGCGCGAAGTTGAGGCACTGAATCAGCGTGAAAGGCGTCGCTCGTGAAAGGCGTCGCTCGTGTACAGCCACGGTCATTCCCAAAAGACCGGATGGCTCCATGCAATGGATCTCCTCCGTGCAGGAAGAATGGTCATCACATGTGATCACGCTTGTTCCGGCCCAAGCGGCCAGTGGTTGTGGAAGAGCCGCAGGGAGACCAGCTTGGTGCTGTGGCCCAGCGGTTCACCAAGACAAGTCAGCGCCTGGGGAGGGAGAGGTTGTGGGATCTAAATCCAGCAAAGTGAAACAAACAGAGCCCATCCAACTAAGTCCTCCGAAACGGGAACAGACTGGATTTTGCGCACCAGCCCTGATATTCATCCAAAAAGGTTCTTCTTAACGTCGGGCTGGCTGCAAACTGCCACTACTCACAAACCAGTGGCGAGAGCGCAAGACCAGCCTGACCACAAAGCTCATTGTGGTTGAGGTCCTTAGGCAGGATTCCAGCCAGTCGGTGTTCATTCTTGCCAGGTGTGGAATACCCGGCATACCCTTTGGAGACAAAATGTTTTGTCGAGAGCAGTGCTCCAAAACGGCTGCACAGACCACATAGCTTGCCCTAAAGATGAAAAAAAGCACGCAATCATGTGCTTCCGCAAAAAGGACAGTAAGTCTTGAATCTGTTCATCATTTTGCTCAAGTCGTTCTGCTCTTCCAAGAGTGATTCTTTCCTCTCCCCGAGTCTCTGGCCAGGTGTTCCAAGTGCCGGTTGTGGCGGAGGCCCTGGCGAATGGCCGTTGTTTGGGCCGGACTTGTTCTGGTGGCCCAGTTTGTTTTTTCATGGACCAAACGATGGATGTCCTGCTTGGTGGGCAGCCAAAAGGAACTGAGAGTACCAAACGATGTCGTTATTACTCCGCTGAGGCTCCTGTCGACAGTTGCTCATTCCGCTGAGGACTTTTGAGTGTTGTTTTTTCTCTGCTCACCAATCAACATTCTCTAAGATGGCCGGCCACCTGACTGTAGAACTATTATTCTTGATGGATTTACTGGTACTGTTTTCCACCAAGTGATGTTAAGCCTCCCAAACAGGGACCTACCTACTGTTTTATATTGACCGCACCAGAAAACCACGGCCGAAAACACACCTCTGCCAAGGCTTTGGCACCATCCACCTGGCGAAGCTTGGGTTTGTATTGGGTTTGTGTCCCCGGAGCCTCCAAGAGCTTTACCACCCAAGGCTTTGGCAAAGTTGGTAGTGTGTACTACCCACACCGGAATGCACCAAACTTGGCAAAATAGGGCTTCGCGGCAGCGAGTTCCAGTGTTGAGAATCGGATTCGCCTCGTAATGCCTCTAGGTACATCTGCACTGACACCAATTCAGTAGCGCTTTGATTCGAAAGCATGCCGGAGGGCGCATTGTCCTTCTCCCCGATGCGGTTGCAGGAGAGGTTCAACTGAAAAAAATATCGAAAGAGAACGATTGAGCAACCAGAAGGTCCAAAAGAAGTCCTCGCTATCGCCCGCCCAAACAGTAGTATAGGGTTCTGGGACACAAACATTAGCATGGTAGATCAGTAGATCAATGTGGGTCGAATTGAGGCCAGCACGAAGACCAACTGGCTGCCATGTGCCAAGAGGGTCCCTATGCAGTACCTGCCAGCGCGTTTCCACCGCGCAGCGCGCGCGCTGGCGTGCGCGAACAGGTTCAGTGCTGTTAGCGCTACTGACGCCACGGCGGCACGCAGAGACGGCGCCCAACTCATTACACCTGGCTGAGGCCATGGACTATCGAGGAACGGAAGAAATTGATAGTGATTGAATAGATGGAGAAAATTGGGCACAAAATTCTTGCAACATTTAAGGGAAAGAGTTTGCAAAATTCTCCAAGTAATCCAATATGGGCGCGGGTTGAGGCTCAAGACGGAGATGACCAAAAACGAAGTGTCAACATTTCTCGGTGGCTCTTCTTGACGAAGACTTGCCATCGGACCCAACCAGCCTCAGATCCAGGACGCGGAGAACCTCCCAATGTTTGCAGGTGACTCTGATACGGCTTCTGGATGTGATAGGCAATGTCGATGTATTCTGATCTACACACGGTCGATGTCACCACAAAACAGTGTGAGTGGGGTCCCAACCTTCCCAACCCTCCACTTGTCTCCAAAAAGACAAACATTGACAATGAGTTTCATACGGGGTCAGGTTCGATTTCATCTTTGTTGCACTGAGTGCAACGTCCACCAAGCGCTTTTTAGACCTTCGGTGCATCGCAACCTGCTTCAAGTTCAAAGACCACACTGCACAAGCTCCGCTTGGTGCGGCCGGACTTCTCGTGCACTCGGAAGCGGGTGCCAGCTGGCCTCCCAACTTTGCAGGCCTGTGCCGCTGAAGGAAAAATGTTCTGACTAGTTCCATGCCAAAGCTGGAGATGTCGGGGCCACCGAGCTCAAAGAGCACCCTCTTCGTGTGGCGCCTGGCAGGCCTCCCACTCCTCGTAGCCATGCTGGCTCCGAACCACCTGAGCTTGTGTCAAGTTCCGCCGTGAACTTCTTTACACAACCTGACCTGGAAGGACTTGTGCTGCTCACTGGGATCCAGCACTTGATAGGCCCATGCCAGTGCGCAAACATCCCAGTCTCTCAAACCAGTCAGCGTCCATGGTAAGCCTGCTGTCACTGCCAGCAACTTTTCGTCGATGACACCAAGCTTTGGAAAAAGCGCACAGTACATCGATATAGCAGGGCAACGATGCACCCTGCGGGGGAAGAAACTGCAGCACGCAAGAATTTGTCGGACACCTGGTTCAAAATCACTGCGTCATTGCAATCAAGAAGGGACAAAGACCACGCCATGCGCGCTATCCTGGCCAGGGTGCAAGGAAGCACATCAGTTGAGCAGCCAAAGAAACTGGAGTACAAGAAAATTTGACAGAGTGTGTCTGTGTGCACTTGCATTTCTACAATGCTTGCATTTCTTGCACAAGCGATTCTTTCTTCTGCTGCTTTGTTCCAAAACCACCCCGCCCTGACAATGTGTACCGGCTGTCTCTCTCACGATCTTTGCTCACCAGAGAGTCGCGGCACCGGGACAACATTGCAGGCAAAAGCTGCATTCTGTGGCTGGAACTCGAAGCGGGTAGCCGGGCTACAGACCACATAGCATTGCTGAGCTCCTGGATGTTTGTTTCATCTTGAAGAGCAAGGATGCGTTTGGCCAAAAGATCTGACACTCGCTCAGTATCCAAGCTTGATCTCTTACGCTTGGTGCGTACGTGTGGAACGTTGCCACAGACCACAGTGACATGACAGCTTCCTGGCATTTCATTCCATCGGCAGTCGCATCAAGTGACTTGATAGCTGGGGGCAGGAGACCGAGAAACTTCTTTGCTCCCCGAACTTTTGCAGTCACCCACAGTGCATCAAACACGGACCGAGGCGTGACTTTTGGGCTTTCCAAATATTGACAGCAACGATCCATGATGGCAAGTTGATGCCACTTAGTTCATCTAGACTGAGATCTGCTCCTTCTACCCACCTTCAAGACTTCAGCTGCTGACTTGCACTGAACCGTCTCCGATGTCAAAATCTTTTGCTTCGACACCAGTCCCCAGTCTTGGCCAAGCAATCGGCGCTCTTGGAGCATTCTTCTCTTGTGCTCGGGTCTCACATGTCGAGGTAGGCGCCTGTGATCCCATCTGTGCTGGGGGTCAGGGTCAACCATCCAAAGCAGCATCCTAGGCTTGTTACCAGGAGCAAGGACCAGCCGGAACAAATCGGCAAGCACCCCCTGCCTGTGCTTGGCATCACTCCGGGGCGACTAAGGACAAGCAGCATGAGCCAAGACTTGGACGAATTGCCCAGATTCTGCATTGGAAGCATCAAAGAATCTGTTTAATCCGATTCTCCCAATCCCAAATCCCTGACCTCTCAAGAAGAATCACACCAAACATACTAGTATCTAGTAAGGAGCAATGATAGCAAAGAACTGACCAGAGCACAACAGTCGGAGCTCTTCGTCGCCTGGTTCTCCAGCAAGAAATCCACCAGCTGTCGAGCTCCCTCGTCCCGCATCCTGAAGCGGAAACTTCACATCCGCTCGATGGAGTGGGTGTTCCGGCCATCGCGCTGAGTAACCCCGTTCGTAGCGTCCGATCGCTCCGTTCGTAGTAAGGCCAGGAGCCCCGTTCGTAGCGAACCTTGTTACTAGTAGCGATGCCTAGATGATCTTAGATTCGGGATTCCCAGATTTACAGTAGGGCATTAGGGTACGAAAATTTGTCAGCTTCTTGTGAAAACACATCAGCACATTAACAAATCTGGGACGTACAGTATATGATGTGTGTTTATATTGTTTAACCTATGTACAATACAAACGCTAAGCCGCTAATTGACTTTCAGAACTGGGGTCGTTCTTCTTGCTCATTGCGCAGCTCATCCTGATGCAACTCACAGCTCACACCGCCCTCGCGTCTCTGTGTCTTGGTGTGGAGTCCTCTGCTTCCCCAGATAGAGCTCCGTGATGCTAGTGTTGTTGCGCAACATCTTCCCCAGGTGCACCGTATGCTCCTCCTGAAGGACTGGGTGGCATGCTCGGGCGGTTTCGCTGGTTTGGAAGACCTGGTGAGCGAAGAGGAGGGAAGTCTTGCTAGGGACATTCTCTGAGGCATCAGCTGCACCAATTGATGTAGCTGTGGTTACATCAACGGAACAACAGTCTTGATTCCAAAAGCAAAGGAAGGGTGTGTCCTAGTGGTGGCTCTGGAAAAATTGAGTGTATCAAGTAGCTCACGAAAAAGAACAAAAACATTCATGCACTGCCCTTGTGCTCTGTCTTCACAGCTGCTGAAGCGGTCTTTTCTTTCTGGGCAGCGCCAATCGGAGCATCATCAGAACAACACCAACTATGAGCCCCACCTTCTTCAAGGATTGCAAAAACCATGGTCAAACATGGTCAAACCATCCCATTCTCTCCTGCACCTTCCAGCCCCTTAGGCCTCAAGCCGCCTTCATGCCTTCTCTTTTGGCCAAGCGCTTCTCACACCGGCTCTTTGCCACACCGGGTACACTCTTCCCGCGACGAAAAAAAGGTCCTGCAAGGTGAAGATGCGGGGGTTCTGCACGTCCAGCACCTCGGGCTTCAGCGGCTTCGGCTCGTCAGAGCTGTTTCTTTGGGTCCGGATGTTGCAATGGTACCTCACCTCCACAATACCTCTTACGATACGTATGTTGTCCTGCGGAACATGGGGCTTCACCAGTGGTGCATGATTCTGGATTTCATCCGGTCAGGTGGAAACACTGATGAAGACGCGTGGGAAGAGAAAAAAGACAACCACATCCAATGGTAGCCAGGGTCTCTTACTCATGTTTTCCCCAAGTCTGGCTTGAAGGGCTGCCTACTGCACGTGCGCAAGTTCGAGAATGATCCGCTGGTTGCTCAGTTCCGCTTCGGATGAGTCTCGGATGCCACCGCCTCTATCTGCCCGGGCCACCGGGCTGCCAGCTTGGAAGGATGTCTCCGCAAGACGGCAGCCAGGGACACCAGAACATCCTCGGTTTCGTTTGTGGGACGACATGAGCGGCTTGCCGCCGGCACCGGACCTGCGTCCAGTGAGATGCACCAGAGACAAGGAGAAAGATCTCTGCATCACGCTACTGGGTATCAATAAACCATCCGAACAAAAGCATCAAGGTTTAGACAAAGTGTGCAAAACCCAGCCCCTACTGACACTACGGTGTAGCACACTGCAAACAAGGTGTTGCTTTCTACTCATCCAACACGTCCAACGTTGGACTTCGCCCTCCCAACCGCATCCGTTCTCCGCCCTTCGGATCCCTTCGCTCGAGCATCAATGTCCGCTTCCGTGTCACCCATGAAGAGCTGACGGGTTCCAGCCGTGGCGACGGTCGAAGCCCCGCGGGTAGAACATGGGAGTCGGCTAGTCCACGTGGGTGTTCTTCTGAACGGCATTCAGCGACTGTAGAAGAGTGGCGTTGAATGGACAAACAAAAAATCATCAAAAATCAACTGAGGGTCTCTTGCTCTAAGCGTGTGTGTACCCGCAAATATGGTTGGTCGTGGTTTGTGTCAAAGGAGGCATCGGACAGCATGAAAATCCAAAAAACAGCCAACATCAAAGTCAGGCCAACCTGGTCAGCTCAAGAGCCGATCCTTCCAAAAAGGTCAAAAAAAACGCCCTAACTGGTGCAAAAAACACCGAACACGCGCCCAAGCAGAAAGAACACATAAGAAAACCGAACGGCCCCCCTTTGGTTCGCTGCAAACGACCGGGGGTCGTTCGCCTCCAAGAGTTCCGGTGAGTGTTGGAGGAAGGACACCAGCCTGGCATCGGCCACCGACCGTCGGCGTCGGCGTCTCGACGTTGTCTTTTTCGATGCCGGGGGATGATGTATGGAAAGGAGAGGTGAACCAGGCATAATACCAGGGTTCATGCTGAGTGGGGTAACCAGTCTGCCGAAAGAAAAAAGGATTAAAAGGTAAAGGGGGGGGTACTGTGAAGGGTGGAGCAGCTCCTAGTGCCAAGGAGGCATGCGCGAACGACCAGGCCCACGCTCGGACTCCAAGACAGGCGAGCTTGGCACGAGGCCGCCCTCCTTGCCGAGCCTCAGGATCGCGAGGTGTCATCGCTGGTTGGGTCATTTTTGGGGGGGACATGAAGCACTCATGAAGCAGTTGTTCAGTTCGGGATTCCCAGTTCGTCTGGTTTCCAGGACGATCCGTGACGGTGTTCCTTGATCTAAAAGGCCGCCCTCCATGCCGCGACGATCCGGACCGGCGGCTCTTGTTTTGGCGCTCTTCACATTGCAGCATTCATTCAGCCTTGGTGCTGTTGCCTTTCTTGCTGGCCACCTTGCGAATGCCTTTCACCACCCACTTTCCCAGCTTCCACACCAACTTGAACGGAAGGATGATGTACCTCCCAGTGCAAATCAAGCCCTTTTTGACGGCACTCCACTTGGACATCCCCTTCTCAGCAACTTCACCGCCTTCACCTGTCTGATTCTCAGTCTTGCCATCCTTCTTGTCAACGGCGTCCTCCTTCTTTTCAGCCTCCTCAGGAGCCTCGATCTGCTTATTTTCGCCCTGATACCGCCCCGCGTAGTAGACACCGCAGCCGAAGGCCGACAAGAAGGCGTAGGCCATCAAGGCCGCGAAGACCACCTGAGAGATAATCGCCGAAATCACGATCGTCGCGCCGACGGCGACCACTGCCAAGAGCACCGCAGCGATCATCTGTCCATCCACCGAGGACATCACCTCCAATGCGGAGGTGCCATCACTGCTGGAAGGGATGGGGTCCAACCCGAGAAGCTCTTCATTGACCTCTTCTTGAGCTTCGCTCAAGTCCTTTTCCTCTTCACCGACCTAAGGGCGCTGCTCCGCGGTTTCGAGGAAGCCAAGGCCCTAGCACGAGTCAAAGCCTCTATTTGGGTCTATGTTAAAATAGGGAGACCCTGTTCAACCCTCTGAAAGAAGGGAAATAGATCATGGTTGGAGGTCTCCTTATTGAAATACACACCCATTTAGAGGGTGGGAGAAATCCACTGGCGGCCACTGGCGCAGACGAGTCTCCATATCACCCGAGGTATCGTCCTGAGTTGTTGTCTCCTCGAGTTGGTCGGGCTCAAAGGCCTGCGTAGCTTCGATGATGTTCTTGGCTTCATCATGCTCCGCCTGGCGCAGCGCAAAGCGCTGGATTCTTCCAGGGTCGAGGCCATCGCTGGTACTAGGGTGGAGGCCATCGCTACTAGGCAAAAAAGAGAGAGAGAGAGAGAGAGAAACTGGCGCCGATTGTAGCCAATCATAGAGGTTTGTTGGGTCATGGGTTTGTACGTACTAGGATGTTGCAGGGTTTCATCTTCAAACCAACCTCTGCCTTGCTGCCCTGGGTCAGCTTGGTGATGAGGTCAACCATTTTCTTCACAGTGCCTTCGGGATTCTCTTTCAAAGCATCCGAATCCAAGATCTTGTCTTTCAGCTTCCCAACCAAGGCGCCATCCTGCAGAACTGGCACCTGAAAATCCTCAACCCCCCTGCCAAACCCTACACTCTACGACATGAGAAGTGTACTGATTCTCTTCCGAAAACCGAGTTGCTCCGCGCATGTGAAGCCTGCTTGTCACTTCAAACGCAGAAAACCTCGTCCTCACCAAAGGTCTCGGCCATGTTGGACAAGCTGCTCGTGAACGAATCCTGCAGAGCCTTTTGCTCCTGCCCGCACCCGTGGCTTCACAGCCGCGGCCACCGATGTCCGTCGACGTCGGTTGACCGAAGGCGGCCCAGGTCGAGTTCCTTTCGCGTCGGTGTCCCGTTTCGAAGCGAAAAGGAGTTGTTCACACGTTTCACGCAATCAAATTCCATCAGACACTTGTCCTCTGCTTGTGGCTTCTCGTTGAGCTCATCTTTGGCTAAAGCCATGAAGCGCACCGCGTTGACCATATGCTGCAAACGGCGTTTGCACTTGAGATTCCATCCAGAGAATCGTCCTGGCGCACTTGTTGCGAGGTCCACAAAAAGTACTAAACAAATTGCCAGATCTTTGCGCGCGCTGTGTGTGTGTCTGTGTGTGCGTCACACTGTGTCCCGAAGAGTTTTTTGTTAAGTGCAGGGGCGTGTGGCACTCTCGCCCTACCACACGCAACGAAGCTGTGGGCGAGAGTGGGAAGCAGGGCCTGATCAGTCCTGTGTACCTGCAAGTGACAACACTCTACTGTTCCCCGTTGTTCCTTGTTTTCATGGTGGTTCTTCACGCCATTTCCCTAAACAGGTTTCCCTACGCAGCGTTCTGCCGCTCGTGAGTCGCCTGACTTACCGCAGATGTCAACGCTTCAAGTGAGCTGACCTTCTCGCCTGAGTTCACTGCAAACCCATTGTCTAAGTGTGCGCCGCTCTGTTGTCCCACTGGGTGCAGAGTGAGCTCCTCTCACAAGAGAAGCGCTGAAGCCACTCCGGACTACCGTGTTTCTGACTCGAAGTGCAGCCATCGTGGATTCTGGTTTGATGAATTTTGTTTCAGTTTCACCCAATGAACCTCCTGCCACAACACTGCCGAGTGATTCGACACCGCCGGGCTTACGGAGTTTCTTTCCAGAGCTTTCACGGTTCGAGTGACATGCAGTTGAACTTTTCCAACTTTGCACGCACTGTTACATGTTGGACTGATGACTACACACAAACACACCACCTTGCTCGCGAATTCAAACTTTTATCCCACCCGCTATCTAGGGTAACAGAAGGAAATGGTACTCGACACACTTGTGCGTCGGTGCCTTTCCTTCTGTTTCTCCTGTCCTAGTCCTATCTACCCGGGCGGTTTAAGGCTAATGTCCCGCGCGCTAACTAGTGCACCTAGTTAAGAACCGCTAAGTAGTCAGTAACTAGTTTTTGCTAATGGGCTTGAAACCGTGCGTGTAGTGAAACTGATTTTTCATACAGTCCTTTGGGGGGGCAAGAACACACAGACAAACACACGCGTTGGAGAATGGAAGATGGGGAGACGGGGGGTGGGGTTAGGGGGAGGGGGGGGTTGGGTGGGGGGCTAGCGATGTTCATGTTGTGTGCAATATTGTTATTACGAAGCTGGGATGAAAAAGCGCGCCTTTTGGCACGAAGCCACAGTCTCGTAGCATTTCGATGTCAAAGTCGCAACGGTTTTTGAGTTGTTTTCATGTACTACACGCTGCAACAAACCTTTCACATCAATGCAAAACACAGTCACACGACGGACATTCGTCATCATTGACCACGTGAAGATTTGACAAATGTTTTCAACCGCGCGCGCGCAAACGAGCCCGGCGGGTAGTTTTTGTTGAAACCTTCTGTTGATCGGACCCAGCATTTCTTGCCGTTCCCTCAAGTCAAGGGCTCAGTATTCTGTAACTAGAGTGCTAGGTAGTCAGTAACTAGAAGGTTTCGAAAACTAGTGGGCTTCGTAACTACACCTATCTTTCTCTCTTGCCCTTTGCGTTTCTCTTTCTGTCTTTTCTTTCCTTTCTTTCTAAGGCTTTTAGGTGGTTAGTATTTTTCTCTCGAGCGCCGATATGGGCGCTCTGTGTGTGTCACACTCTGTCCCGCTGCAAGTGACAACACTCTACTGTTCCCCGCTGTTCCTTGTTTTCATGGCGGTTCTTCACGCTATTTCCCTAAACAGGTTTCCCTACGCAGCGTTCTGCCGCTCGTGAGCCGCCTGACTTACCGCAGACGTGCACAAACAGAGTTTTCAACGCTTCAAGTGAGCTGACCTTCTCGCCTTTCCGTTCCCCCCACCATTTTCTCGTGGCGCTGAGTTAACTGCAAACCCATTGTCTAAGTGTGTGTGTGTGTGTCAACCTCTTAAGAGTTCCTTTCCCTTTTTCCCGAATGCGTAGCGAAGGGTTCCCGTTTATAGTATATATAGTTGGGGGTCTGGGGGTTGGAGCTGTGTTTGCGTGGCTTGCGTCGCGTCGTCGTTTGTCGTCGTCTCTCGTCGTTTGTCGTCGTCGTCGCGTCTCAAATTTACTGCCATTGGGGGAAGCTTTTGCAAGTGACTTTTCATGGACGTGTCACGTGTCAGTTTGCGCCGCTATTCCATTGTGATTTGCATGACAACGACATGTCGCGCAAGAAACGTGATGCATTTCGCTGCACGGGCGCAGCGTTTTGTGAGATCCGCAGATTGCTGTGCAGTTCCATTGGGATTAGCGTTTGGAGAGTCGTGTTTTTGGGGTGTTGGATGTGGCCGCGCCATTGAGATTTGCATTTCAGGGTGTGGCATCGAAGCTCGGTTTTCGTGACAAGTCTCAGCTGAAGTGGCGATTTTGGTGGATGGGAGTGTGCTCAGAACGGGTCAAAATCATTCCAAACGTGTGGTGTGGTGGACATTTTGTTGAAGCTCACATGAGATGATATCGTCACTTTTCGTGGCAGGCGCAGGACTTTGTGCGGGTTTTGAGGCGTGGAAGCGCGATTCTCGTGGCAGGCCGCAGGAATCGTGAGGTTGCGAGGTGTGACGGAGGTGACATTTCGTGGCTGGCGCAGTACTTTGCGCGCGTTAGACGTGTGGACGCGGAAAGATTCGTGGCAGGTGCAGGGAATCGTGAGGTTGTGAGTTGTGGTAGAGGCGAATGTCGCTGTCACATTGGGATTGGCGTGTGAGCGGACGTTGTTTGGAGGGGCTGGAATCGCGAAACTGCTTGGCAGGGCTGCGTGATGTGTGTGTGCTCCGATGGGTGTTTCCGCTTGACTTTTGGAGGAAGTCTCGTCGTACGAAACGCTCGGTTTGCAGGCTTTGACGCGTGAGCTTTTGAGGACGCCTCGTACGAAACGCTCGTTTTGGAGACTTGACGCGCAACCCTCTGCGGAGATCGTGCGCGTCGAGCGCGCGAAATGCAGGCGAGAGTGCGATTTGTCCCGCGCGCGTGCAACCCTCTGCGGAGATCGCGCGTGTCGAGTGCGCGAAATGCAGGCGAGAGCGCGATTTGTCCGGTGCCCGCGCAACCCTCTGCGGAGATCGTGCGTGTCGAGCGCGCGAAATGCAGGCGAGAGTGCGATTTGTCCGGTGCCCGCGCAACGCTCTGCGGAGATCGTGCGTGTCGAGCGCGCGAAATGCAGGCGAGAGTGCGTGTCGAGCGCGCGAAATGCAGGCGAGCACTGGCGACTTTGTAGTACAACTTTAGTCTGCGGAGTATCTGGGGAGCTGGAAGATGAGAACTGGTCACTTTGCAGTACAACTTTAGTACGCGGAGCAATCTGTGGAGCTGGAAGCTGAGAACTGGCGACCTTGTAGTACAACTTTAGTACGCGGAGTATCTGGCGAGCTGGAAGTGGAAGAGTGTCCCACAAGAGTGTCCCACAAGAGTGTCCCGCAACAGTGTCCCACTAGAGTGTCCCCCAAGAGTGTCCCTTAAGAGTGTGTCCTACAAGAGTGTCCCACAAGAGTGTCCCACAAGAGTGTCCTACAAAACTGTCCCACAAGAGTGTCCTACAGGAGTGTCCCACAAGAGTGTCCCACAGAGTGTCCCACAAGAGTGGCCTGCAAGAGTGTCCTACAAGAGTGTCCCACAAGAGCGTCCCACAAGAGAGTCCTATAAGAGAACAATAGCTTCCTACAAGAGTGTCCCACAAGAGTTTCCTACAAGAGTGACCCACAAGAGTGTCCTACAAGAGTGTCCTTCAAGGGTGTCCCAGAAGAGTGTCCCACAAGAGTGTCCTACAAGAGTGTCCCACAAGAGTGTCCCACAAGAGTGTCCTATAAGTTTGTCCCACAAGAGTGTCGTACAAGAGTGTCCCGCAAGAGTTTCCTACAAGAGTGAGCCACAAGAGTGTCCTACAAGAGTGCCCTACAAGAGTGTCCCACCGGAGTGTTTTACAAGAGTGTCCTATATCCTACAAGAGTGTCCTACAAGAGTGTCCCACAAGAGTGTCGCACAAGAGTGTCATACAAGAGTGTCCTACAAGAGTGTCCCACAAGAGTGTCCTGCAAGTGACCCACAAGAGTGTCCTACAAGAGTGTCTCACAAGAGTGTCCCACAAGAGTGTCCTACAAGAGTGTCCCACAAGAGTGTCCTACAAGAGTGTCCCACAAGAGTGTCCCGCAAGAGTGTCTCACAAGAGTGTCCCACAAGAGCGTCCTACAAGAGTGTCCTACAAGAGTGTCCTACAAGAGTGTCCCACAAGAGTGTCCCACAAGAGTGTCCCGCAACAGTGTCGCTCAACGGTGTCTCACAAGAGTGTCCCTTAAG